>PVJO010000530.1:152500-232425 GCA_004026905.1 Hystrix cristata | reverse complement strand
TAAAACTACTTTACTGCATCTGAACAGTGCACTAATAATCCTCTGAAGAACCTTTCTCCCTCAAGCAAAAATAACCTGCTTAGAAGATATTTCGAAGAGGCTTTCTGCCTCTTTTGAAGCTGTAATATCCCCCAAGTGACGTACTCCATGTTTCTGTCATACTGCTCCCGAAAGGGCCGAGGTCCTGAGTCATAAGATGGCAGGCGTTCTCTGCACCCGTTGGCTTCTGCGGAGCAGGCAGCTCCATCGTCTGCAGAGGGAAGAATTAGCTGCCTGCCTGAATCCACCGTATGTGTTGGTCGGGAGTTGTCACGAGACGTACCCCTGACAAGAGCTGAGTTACCCAGCCAGCCTCCCTTTATCGGATGGGCCATTGCCAGTCATCATTGTTCTTGCAAGGTGATAGCAGGAGTTATTCCCCGTTAGAAGACGGCGGCATTCTGGCAGGTCACTGTGGTGTTAAGATGCACAGCATTTGTCAGGTTTGCCCAGGACTTCTGGAGGTTTAGTTATGAAACTTGTTAATTGAGCTATAAATATAGCTGCAGCCTTTGCCTTCCAGTAAGGCAGTGTGTTAATTTGGGTTTGGCAGGGGGATGGTGCAAGCTGCCAATGTTATGTTAGGATTAGTAACGTGCAGTACATTTTAACTCCACTTCCCCATGTGCCACGCTTTCCTCCTCTGTTTGTTATCTTTGTGAGGGAGGAGAGAAGACGAGAAAGCAAGCTCGTCATGGGCATCTTATGCCGAGGATATTTATCTGCGAGCCCACTTTTCACCCTATAGATCTCCAAGTAGAGAGTGTTAAGGGAGATTAGTGAAGAAAACCACGTGTGCTGCATCAGAGGGCTCAGCCACAGCCCTCTGCCCGAGATTAGTGTAACTACCGTCAAGAGCGGGGGGGGGGGGTTGCTCTTGTTCCCTCCTGAGAAGTCCTCGCTCTATTCAGAAAAGCTCTCTGTACATTAGGGTGAAAGTTAAAATAAATACATATTTTCATGTTTTTTTACATCCTGGGAATGGAATTACATATGGGATGGAATAGATTTCTTTGCTCATTTGATTGTTTTTTTCCTCAAATAGTTACTAAAGGGTAAATGGGTCACTTGCTCATCTCACTGAGAGAAGACTTGAGAATTTTAACTATATACAAGCATACCTTTGGCTGAATTCATTGTGCTCATAAGGGAGTAGAAAGGGAGGCTATGGAAGCCGTTATCACTGACTGTTCAGAGATGCTCAATTAGGTGAATAAGTGAATGAGATCAGGTGAATGGGTGAAGGAAAGAAGGAATGGATGGTTCTCAAATAGTTTGAAAGAGTGGCCTTTACAAATTAATCGGATGGCCAGGTCTTTCTTAAAACACACCAGTGACTTGGAAATAGGTTAGCGAAAATGTGAAATCTTGTTTGTTGACAGTGTGATAGAGGAAAGAATTAACTTCCAACTAAAGTCCGGAACATTTCACTTTTTTCCTAAAGCACCTGACTTGTCTAGAGGTGTGAAGGAATGGAAAAGCCTGACACCCTCTTGATCTCTCTGGAGATGGTGCTGATCACAGTTCCCCGCTTAGGAAGTGTTACAGAGAGATCAGCTTAAACTAAACATTCTTTGTTTTTCCTTCTGCTTTCCCCTTCCTGGACATATCTCTCACCTCTGATAAGTAGAATTTTCCACTCCTTCTTGTTTTGTTTAGTTAAATTAGAGCCTTCTGTCTTCCTTCCTGGGTTGAGCTCCAAAAATGAAGATGTTATATCATAGACACAGAAATGTACCCAACTCTAATGATGATTGTATTTTCTTTTTCTTTTTTTTTTTTTGCATTGAAACTGGAGCCTGCCTCAACTACACCAGCTGCTAATTGTATTTCCTTAAGTCCTTCTGATATTCATTTGAAATGCATTTTATAACCCATCCGGTAACCTTCCTGCTAACCAACAATTAGAGTCTGACATCTGAATACAAAGAATGTGGGACAAGCCGCAGTTATACATGGAAACTTTTGAAACAATGTCTCCCTTAGTATATTCTTTACTAAAAAACACTGTGAGGAAATGATTATAGCCTCACTAAATTCTGACATCCTGAAAAAATGGCTGTTCATTCTTGGAAAATTTGTACCAACTTAATGATTGTGAAATTGAGAGAACAATAATAATAAGGAGCCACAGGCTGTGCAGGCAATCAGCCTTTCCCTGGCTCCACCTTCTTTGCACACTTGACACAACTGGAGCCAATATTAATTTCAGCTATCTGAGGTGGACTGTGAGTGGGTGCTGTTCACGATGTGGCTATTTGGGGACTGAAGACTGAATTCCAACTGGTAGAATTATTAGGTTTGAAGCAGGGCAGCCATGGGCAGTTGTGGGTTTTTGTACTTAGGCACCCAGCCGAGTAGGCAAGTATGGGCTGGAATCTAGCCCTGATGCTGCTTGCCAAGCTTTGTGCCCCAGCCTGGAGCTGCATTGGCCGGAAGGAAAGGGCCTTGCTGCCATTCGTCTGCCATGGTGGAGTGCCTTTTTGTAACTTGCACAATGATGTACTATGCCAGAGGTGACCTTGGCTGGAAATGACTTTGGGGGGGGCAGTTTGTCTTCCTCATCACTGGTGTGTATTCCTGTGCTGTACCAGTCCCTCAGTTCATCCACCCCCAGGCACCTGTTAGTGGAAAGGGGAATGATTTATCTGATGGAAGGGTCTTGAAAGAAAAACTAAGTCTGAGTGATTCTGCCCCTTCTGCTGTCTTTCTCTAGGGAACCCCTGCCTGTAGGGAGCACAGTTTTTTGCCTTATGTGTTGAAGGTAATTAGGGATGAGAAGAAGACCTGACCCGGTGCAGTCATTTTGGAAGTGAGGGTCTGTAATTCTAAGAAGCTCAGCTGCCCATGTTTCCTAGCCTTGCTTTCTTCAGTAAGAAAGGTACAGTTTGGGCACCATTTTTTCATTCCTTCATCTTATTTTTCAAATTGGCTCAAAATTCAGGGAAAGGTGCACTATTTATTGGATCCCAAACAAAATCTTAGACACTATACAATTCCTCACCTCCTTCCTGCCCCATTGCACACACACACTTATAACAGAATTGTTCTTTTGAGTAGAAGCCATGAATTGATGAGCTGTTAGCCAGATTTATCCTACATCATATTTTGTTTAACTCACAGAGTGTCTTCTGAAAATAATTGTACCAACATTTGAAAATGGAAGCATGCAAGTACACATCGAGAGTTCTGGTCTTAAAGAATAAAACTGGAAAATCTGACCACAACAGATATGTCTCTCCTCCTGACAGCAATCAACTGGCCTCCCCTCTCCACTTCTCCTCTTTTTCCTCTATTCTCTACTGGGATAAGGCCAGTTGTCAGTCATCATTTATCATTCCTTTCACCGATTTTATTTTGAAGTAAATGAAAGTCTCTTTATTTTTATGTTTCTTTCAAAGGTGATTGGAAACACTCTGCTTATGAAGAATCATGGGAGAGACTAGATGCCTTCAGGAAACCATAGATTCTTTCCATATGTTTAACACATTATTTTTTCTGAATGCTTCATACGTTATGTTACCTACCTGACTCTTGTAGATAGTTGGGGTTTCTTTAGCATTTTGTAAAATGGGCCTTTATGTTTCTCTTAGAATACAATGAATGGGAAGATACTTGCAGCTTTCCTAGCCAGTTTATCCCCTTTTATGGAAGCTCTTCCCTTTCTTAACTTGATACCTGCTCCCTGCATCTTACACACAGTAACATCCACTCAGCCATGTGGAGCCAAATGAAGAAATGCCCTGCTGACAGGTCTTTGGTGTTTACTCATATTTTTTTTCCCTCTTCTGAGATGTGGTAGAATTTTGCTTCCTCCAAACCCTTAACCAAAGCATAGTGACTCACACTAGTCAATGGAATGGTATAGGTATTGTTCAGGAAAAAAAATAGAGAAATCAGTAGAAGTGAACTATTCACCTCTCTTCTCCTTGCTTATGAAAAGGAACTATCCAAATATTGGAGACTTATTCCCTGAGTGAGCTGAGAGTCCCAAAACTCATTTCTACAGCAGATCAGACATTCAGAGTTAGTGAGGGGAAAACAAATAAACTTTGTTGATGTGCCTCTGAAATTTCAAGGGATTTTGACTGTTCCAAACCCAGTCTGCATTGACTCCATATACTTCTGTTTCCACTTGGCAATTTTGGCATTTGAAAACCATTGTTTTGTCTTTGTCTTGTGTTCCTTTGGGGTAAGCTGCCATTAGAAACACGCACTATATGTTTTCTAAATTTGTGGCATGTCCCCATTCCACTCAGTGTAAGAAAATCTAAGATGATTATACCCATGATCAGCTCTGCCAACAGCTGTAGGACACTCCAGAACGGAGGGCGGGATCTGTCCCAAGGCCAGAAAGAGAGCAATGTGACCCATTCCGTATTTAAGAAGATGTCACATTGAGCCCGTTTTCTATTTTATCTGTCTCTGAGTTATCTACCATAGAGGTGCCAAAAAAGATGTTGTGGAAAGTACAGTTACCCTTGATGGCTAGGAAAAATTACAGCTGTTCTTAAAACTTCGCAGCACCCCACTGCATTCCTACCATGATTGAAAATATCCAAATCGTCCTTGAACTCACTGATGTATTTAGCCATTTTTGTAAGCTTCCAGTTACTTGGTAGAATGAGTGCTAAAATTTACTGGGTAGTGTGCAAATGGATTTTCCCTTTTATATTTCTGAGCAATGTCTTCCAAAATTCAAGAAGTACTCTCTGCTTCTAGTATAGTCTTGAATGGAACCCCCTTTAATTACATGAGTCTTCCTTGTCCAGCCAAGAAAAGACTCTTTTTCCACATCAAGGCTGTTTACAGGGATAAATATGTTCTTAATAGTTCATCAGAACTGAAATACAACATAATGTACTATTTTAAAAATAATTTGTCATCCACTGATCCATCTATTTTGTCTGTTAATGTCTTTACTGTTTTTGTCCAAATGTGTGTTTGGATAATATAAAAAATAGCACAGAGGAATTAAATGGAAACTATAAAGAGGAAACAAATTCCTATTGCGTCTTCTCATGGTCTCTTCTTTCTCCAGAGACCCTGTTCAAGATGATGGAGAGATGAAGGCCGAAGGTTCAAAAGCTCAACATGAAGCCGGGGAAAACCACCTGGCTCATACCTGCTGACTCTAACTTTGGGAAAGGTATAGTGGAAAGAACTTGACATTCTGCCGTAAGAAGGTTCTAATGCTAGCTGTACGCCTGTCTATGCCTCACTTTCCTTGTTCGTAAGACTTTTAAACTCTAGCTACCTCATTATGGTGACCTGAAAGTCAAGTTCAACATGAAAACATTCCCTTAAAGTGGACTGCTTTGGATATGGTGGGCATTTTATTATTCTTCCTGGCTTCACGGCAAAGGGAAACACATTTTAAGGAAGGAATAATTTTCCCAAACTCTTTTTGGAGGTTCATTTGGCCTGTGCCTTTCATCTCTGCCTCTGAACACTTTTTCAGGCCACAACCCCAAGAACTGTAGTGCGGCTCATTTCCCACACGGGATAATCGTCACCTCTTTCCCCAGTCCAATTCCAAGCCTCTGAAGAGTTCAGTAGCCCTATTCCTCTCTGTCTGCTATTTCCTGAGATTATGGGGCTAGTCCCAGAGATCACGTGATCTCAAAAAGCGAGTATCTGAAGTGACAGGGACAGCTCTCTAGGCAGCGCTCAGAAATTGGACTGCTCTAGCGCAGGGAGCCTCTCGGGAAGGGCCCTAATGCCGGAGGGATACCAAGGTACTGGAGGGGTGAGGGAAAGAGTACCAGGGTGCTGCAGGGCAGGAAGAGTTTCCAGATCTGCCAACAAGCAACTTCCACACTGGAATCTCTTTTCTCCTTCCTTGACTTCGTTTCTTCCCCTACCCCCCACTCCCTGCGCCGCCACCAAACAGGATTTCTTTTTCCATTTGTAAATCAGACAAGCATGATTTAAGGCTTCTAAGTACAATCCCGGACATTTGGTCAGTCGTATTTTCTTCAGCCAAGGACTAGCCCTTTTACAGTTTGGTTTCTGGACACGCAGAAGTTCCCGGTGCATTTATTGTTCAGGCCATGTAAAAATATCCTGTTCTGTAAAGCTTTAATTTCTAAGATGTGAATTCCTGTGAATCACCACTGCCATCCTAGTTCTCATTTTTCAAAACGGGAACTGTGTGCAAGCCAGACCATCTATGTTGTGGCTTGAGTCGGACTGGATTGGTGAAGGAAAAAGAGAAGAGGAATTGTGCAGATTCGGTTGGTCCTCTCTGGAAGAGCAGATTCTGGGTGAGAATGTAGGTAAAAATGTATCAGCATTTGTTACCTTTTTGATATGTCCACATTCTGAGCACATTCCGTGTGTGAGGCATGTGTGAGCTGGAGAGGCAGATTTTGTAATCTATGCCTGAGATTGGTTTGCACTCCCTGGAATAACTGATTCGCTAACCTTGCCTTTCCCTGTATCAGACTCCTCCTTCCAAAGTAAATAAAGGAGGTTTCAGCTTTTTTTCTCAATTAGCTACCAAAATTTTGAGGTGCCCCTTAGACTTTGAAGCCCCTCCAACACTGTCTTAGGGACATGGGGGTTTCCTGCTGTCCTTGACCACACAACCCCCGTTCCCCTCTTCTGTCAGTGGTCTCCAAGATGAATGCAACCCTGCGCATATTTTCTGCCTGGCTCCCACCACCAGTTTCAGAGATGGCGAAGCTCCTGGCCTCTGTTTGTATATAGAACTGTCTGAAATGCATTCGGGATCTCTTGAGGTGAAAAGAGTTATATAAACAGAGAATGTTATTATGGATTCTTACTACAGATGGAAATGACTGGGTATTCTCAAAATAAATAACATTTCACATTTTTATAGATATGTAACATAATATGCATGTGTGTGTGTATTTATATTCTTTCCATCTTGAATACACAGCCTCTCCTTCCTCAGCACTTGGATAAGCCATTCATTTTGCCTCCTGCTTTTTTGATTCTCTTCTTAAGAATTCATTTAATTGTTGCCAGCATTTGGAGAGTTAGGATGAAGCGGTTAGAGGCTTCCTGCTAGCTCCCGCCAGATAAGCCTGCCGTGGCTACAGCAGTGAGGAGAACTGAATGCTGAAAACACTCAAGTTCTGTTTTCCACTTCCCCTCGAAAGAGAGATCAATCAGCTTGTGCTCAGCATAATTACGAATGGAAACTTTTTAGCAGAAGCACCCGGAGGTAGAGGGCTCCAGAAGCACCTAGCTCCAGAAGGTGCTTGCTTAGATAGTTTGGATGTCCCACTCCTCCTTTCCTCGACTGTTTTCATTTCCCTGAGTTCTGGGGGGCAAGACATGCTATGCCTTATTTACATTAATCTACTTTCAGTAAATCAAACAAGGGAACATAGGATTATCACTTTCATAATGATGCTGCTCCCACCAGGAAAATCTGAAGTATTAGAACCCTGTGCCTGGGGTTTGCTCAAAAACGCAAAGAACCACAGACTGATTCCGAGCCAGGGAGCAGGAAGATTGGCATCCCCAAGTCCAGGCAACACAGGCGGACAACAGCTGGCTTTGCTATTTCCACCTGGCTCCAATAAAGGACTGGCTAGCATCTTTGGCAGTGGCTGGTGGGAGAGACAGACAGAAGCCAACTGCCCCGAGGCTGGCTGGTTCTGGTAGAAGGAGGCAGAGGATGGAGAGGTAACTGAGTGAGAAGGCCTGGGGCCCTCAGTATGGCGCTGAGAAAATGACTGACTTGAGGGAATTTGGGCCAATTAGAGAGTGATCCTTTCACACCCAGCCATCTGGAGTTGCCTGTGAGGGGACTGAGCCTATAACTGGGAAGCAAACCTAAATAACAACTTCCAAATTTTAAGGGGATTTGATAAAAATGTAAGCTAAGATTTACCGAATGCCTAAAATACGTAAAAAGCCTTTAGGTGCTGAGGCCAGTAACAATAACTGTAATGTGGTAACAAGATGATGATGATGGTAATTGCTAACCTTCAATGAGCATTTACTAGGTGGCAGATTCTGTTACATGTGTCAGCCCATTTAGTCCTCTCAATCTTATATTACAATGTAGGCATTATTATCATCATTGTTTTATAATGAGGAAATCAAGATTTAGGAAGTTTAAGTACTATGCCCAGGGTCACAGAATGAGATTATAAGACTGAGATTTGAACCCAAGAAGTTCAACTCATAGGTTCTATTCTAGACTAAACTGAAAAGTAGATGGTCTTGTACTTAAAGAATTGTCTAGTAATAATAAAGTAATAATAATGATACAGTAGAACTCTATTGTAATGTGCTCTGCAACAAAGCAAATTCAGATGTAACATGATTGAAATTGTCTTTCATTCCCCTTGAATTCACCTGTATTCAAAGTTTAACTGCAAACAAAATCAAACTGTGTTTTTAGGATTAAGTAATTTAGATCTTGTTCATGGAGATGTGGAGGAGCATCACTGTGCAGCAACAATGTAGTGATAGTAGTTGAGTTGAATAGTAAACAAGTGTAGCTGATTTTCATTGATGTCGTACTATAAAGTTATTAATTCTAGCTCTTCCAGCCATCTGGTAAAGCAATAGCATCGTCTCTGATTTACAGATGAGAGCCATGAAGCTCACCTAGTCTGTTCCGTTGCTAGTGAGCACAGTAGAGAAACTGGGATTGGACCTGAGGCAGAATGACTGTCGAACTGGTACTTTCTTCACTATACAATCCGTATCACCTCTCTCCAGTGCAGTGGGATATATGAAAAGATTATGTGGTACAGTTGTACAGAGGAGAAGAGTGTTTTATTCTAGGCAAGGAATTTGTGTCAGAGAGAGGACGCTAGTACTCACTGAGTGCTTACTACATGTCATTAACTCTACTGAATATTTAGCATGTATTATTTCATTTAGTCTTTGTAAAAACCAAACCGGGCTTTATGGATGAGTAGGAATTATCCAAAAAAACTGCAGGGAGAGGTAGCCATTCTGAGGAGAGGGAATAGTATGTAAAAAGTATTGAGGCATGAACTATTCACATGTGTTTGGAAGAACTAAAACTGTTTTGGTGTTAGTTGTGCATTAAAGGAAGTACGGAAAGGGTCTGTGTGCTTGTGTGGAGATGAAAAATAGTGGCAGGTGAAGATGAGGTCCTAAAGATAGAATTACAAAGACATCTGGTGGGCCCTGGGCTGAGGAACAGGAATCTATTCATACAGATATCACATGGAGAGTAGAGTGAAGGCAGAAACAAAGCCAGTAGAAATTTAATTATCTCAACAAATTTTGAAAGTAAATTTACAGGTATTACCCATGTCACTTAAACCAATAAGGAAACTAATGTTCAGATAGAAAGATGAAGAAATTTAGCCAAAATTTTAGTTTTCAAATGAAAGAGCTGGGCTTCAAATCCATTTCTTTCTGGCTCAAAAAACCCACATTTGTTTTATAATCTCAAGATGTATTGATTTAAGCAGGAGTATTCCATATTGGAAAGGAAATAAATAGAAAAAAGGTGGCTAGAAAGTGGTCAGGAATTTCAGACCTGTTCACCCAAGATTGTCCTATTGGAAAATAAATCGATTTCTCCTTATAGGTTTTTAATTAAAATTAGCAATATTATTGTTGCCAGGGAATAATAATCAGTCAAGATAGACTTTGTGGAGATGGGAAGGAGATGCGGGGATAGGGGCAAATGGGAGGAGAGGAGGGGAAGGAGAAGTAAAAAGGATTGAGACGAGATATGTGTATTTACCAATATCCCAGGATGAATAGATTCATTAGAAATTAAAAACATATATGGATAAAAACCTTTAAAAAGAAAAAAAAAAAAAAACTGGGGCTGGGGATTTAGCTCAGTGATTAGAGTGCTTGCCTTGCAAGCACAAGGGCCTGAGTTCGATCCCCAGCACCACAAAAAAAAAAAAAAAAAAAAAAAAAAAAAAAAAAGGAAAGGTGATGCACAATGGAATCCCACAAGAACATAAAGAATGCGACCAGTTCAGTGGAGGCGGATCTCCTGTAACTTCTCCCACTCTCTAGGAAGCCACTATTTAAATGTAGAAAGTGCGGCGCCCGGAGTATGGTGCAGGTCACACATGCTCAGCAGCACCCACCTGTCCACCTGCCTGGTCCCAGCACTGAGCTGTCTCCACCGGGAGGAAAGGACCCATTATTCTAAGCCACACAAATGTCCATACAGGTTGGCAGGATCAATTCTCATGAAACAATAAATCGTCAATTCCTGTCTTAGTCACTTTCCTTGTTACTGAGGCAAAAAAAAAAAAATAAATAAATAAATAAGCAACCGCTGCAGTTTAAAGGAGGAGAGATGTATTTGGGTTCATATTTGAAGTCCGTGGTCATTGGCTCCAAGGCAGAAATGGCACGGTGGAAGGGCTGTTCACATCGCTGCAGTCAGCAAGCAAAGAGAAAAGGAAAGAGCTGAATCACAACCCCAGTGATCCACCTCTTCTGAGCAGGCCCCACGTCCACCAGCACACTTCACTGTGGCTGCGAGAATCCACTGATGAGTACAGTGCCCCAGGATCCAATTCACCTTGCAAAAGTCCCACCCCTGAACACGTGGGGCCAGTGAGGGACATTCTAGATCTAAACCAAAACAATTTCCGTTAAAAGTTTGACCTAGTCTCTACATTTTACATTAAACAGCATCTCTGTAACTCTTGTTTCTGTAATTTCTACAACAACAGAATCAAATTTCAAATTTAATGATACTTTCAATCTGTACACCAAATTGCTATTAACCTTCCTGTGCATTTTATATTCTCAGTTGACACTCCAGATTTTTTTGTTTGGCTTTGCTTTCACTTTTATTTAGTCCTGATAAGTGGGAAAGAACTGAAACGCAGAAATCAAAGGATTCTGTCTTCTGATCAGTAGTTGACTGAACTTGAATACATTGGTCACTTTCTCAGAATTTTCTTTTATTCTACTTTGCATTGAGCATGCTCATACCTACTTCACTAGCCTTTAGTGGGATTGGAGTAAATACTCAAAGGCTGTCTAATTATTCAGTGTTGTATAGTAGAGATAGCACTGGCACATCTTCACCCAGCCTGAGTGAGCATTATTCTCTCCAGATTCCCCAACTGACAGGTTTTCTCTGGAAAAGAATAATGGATAATAGATTCAGAATAAGGACACCGCAAGAGAGAGGTAAGGACCAGCCTTCTAGGTGTCCTGACTCTGTACCATCTCCAGCCCATATTCCTTTTGCTAGTCTCTTTGAACCTTTGTTCGATAGAAATTTGATTCAATATCCACCTTTAAATTTAGTATAGTGTGTTATAAGTGAACAGTTACTCATTAATATACATAGTATAAATTTAGATTATATATTAATATTAGTATCTAAATTGTCTCTTTAAATCTTTGAATGCACATCTTCAGTAAAGTCTGCCATGACTACTCAATAGATAATCCAAATTTACCTGTAGAACGTCTTCTCTTTTCTTTATCATTTTATCCTCTTTAGCATCTCTCATTTTCTAATATATGTACTACTTAATGATTATTTTGTTCAGATTTGTTCGTTTCCCTCCCCATTATCAGAATATATTCTCCACAAGGGCAGGATTTTGATATTTTGTCTTAATAGACTTTTCCCCAATGTTAGAATAGTGCCTGATATTTTGTAGGAGTTCGATATCAAAGAAAGAAAATTTTATTAGTGTTGCTTTTTCCTCTTAATTTCTAGATTCAAATAGCTTACTTATTTTTCATAAATTTGTCATGAAAATTCATAAATTTGTCAATAAAATGCTTTTTTTTTGAATAGTCAAGCTACAACTCCAGACATGGAGCTCCTAATTAACATGTTCAAAAATTTCGTTTGACTTCTCATTTATAATAACCATTGTCATTCCCCAATTGAATGATATATTTTCCCCTGAGATAAGAGGGCTAAACGTTGCCTTTGCCTGTTTCATGGAAAGAAATAAAATATAAAAGTATTTCTTCGATCTACGATTTTCTTCTTACTGTATTATTATGAGAGACTTCTAAGATCTCAATGTCAGTTGAGGTATTGCCTAATACAGAGTAATTAAAGACTTAAATCTTGACTGAAACAATGCAGTGATAGAGCTCTGAAAAGGAGAAAGAAAAACTAAGTTCTATCTCTTTCAACTCTCAATGTGGAAAAAATTTGTTAGTAAATTATCAACCCCGTATGAGTGTGTGTCTGCTTGTCTTTGTGCTTTTAAAATCATGATTACTTTGAGCAAATAAAGAGCTTTAATTTTGTCATCTAGGCATAATATTCATAAGGAAATAATGAAAATTTTTGTGACTTAATTGATCTCTGAATTGTGAGATACTAGGTAAATGGCTAGGGCAGAAAGACATGACAGAAAATTTTTTAAAAAAAGTAATGCAATGGAAACATAATTTGGTTACAATATGTTTGTGTTAAATAAACGTTTAACAAGACAACATAGATGTTTGTGGGTTGAGGGGGAGGAGGAGGAGTTTCCAACAGGCAAACATAAAATGGCACATAATTCAAGATCATAGACATTTTAACTCATAAATATATGTAGGTACAACCCACTTTATTTGTTGACTTGTTCTCATATCTTATCCTGGAACTTTATTTTATTTAATTAAGAATGATTTTTCTCTCCCTCACCTTGACAAACTATTTTTCATTCCACAGTTTGAGGGGTGGGAGGAGGACTAAATAACAGTAAGAAAAACATGAGACAGGACTAAACTCTCTTTGTCAGTGTTTATTGTATTTTTAAAGTGTTAAAATACTGCCGCTACAGTACCTAGGAAAAGGACATCGTCCAGTTTTGCTTCCTGCAAGTATGGTACACTTCTACCCAGCACAGGGAGCCTCCTACAGGGCCACCCTCTGCTGATGGAAACTGAGTGTGGGTTGTAAGCAGTGCATATTATTGTATGAAATTTACTGCAGACAGCAGTGATATGAATAGAGAATGTATACAGTAGCTTACTGTGTGCTAGCAGGTCTTTTCTGGGCTCCTAAATGTTAACTGGATAGTAACGTAAGTTATTACACTCATTAAATTAGGCCACAAACAAGTCAACAGTGATTCAGCAAAATGGCTTTGTTTGTATAGTGCAAGGAAGTCTGATAGATATCCAGTCACACATTTATGGCTAAATGGATGAAGATTTTAACATTACAGCCTAATAAAAACCCCATACTGTGTGATTAAATAAGAGGGAAAGCAGTAAAAAAGAGAACGCGTAATGACGGTAACATGTAGGTCAGTTACAATTTAATTGTCATTGCACTTCATTGCTAACATATCAATTCTCTGCTGCTTAGCTGAGCAGAAAACAACAACTTAACATGTACATTGGGCCCACTGACGAGTCGTCAAGCCCCCACTTCCATCACCTGCTTTTGACTACTTCCTTAACAACCACACGAAGTCTTCCTGCTTTAATAGGATAATCTTGCTGAAAGCTCCTGCTGATTGTTTCTTCCTATGCTCAATGCATCAGTGATCAGTAAATTTACTTCACACTCTACATAGATGCTAAAATTAGATTGTTTGCATTACAACTTTCAATACTTCTGCAACAAGAAACACCTGCCTGCAGATTTATATTGTTTTGTTTAATGGTTTAAAATAAAGATAGCCTCACAGTGGCGATACCTCGATGTACTATATCGGAGGCACACAATGGCTGATCATTTTTCTTACTTATCCAATTTGTACTGTATTTCTTGCCATATAAGGTATGGCTTCATTATCATTAATTGCAGCTTTAGAAAAAGCAAGGAAGTATTTATTCTTGCCAGCTTTGCTGTAATTTTACTTATTCAGTGCAACTAAGAAAAGGAGGGGGTAAAAAAGCACTGTATATTTAACTTTTTTTCCCCTGAATCTGGATAATTCATGCAGAGCTCAGAGGGGCTTTGGCACCTTTTTAAAATGTTAGCTCTAAAGAATTGTCTGTCTAGCACCCTTATGCTGATCTATAGTAAAGACTTAACCGAGTACATAACCGAACTATTAATTCAGGTGCCTTAGGTGACATCTTTTATACAGCTTAGTGTGGTCTATTCCATATAGAATAGAGCACAGCTCCTGATAGAAAAAACGATCCAGCAGAAACTAGGTAACTTTATTAAAATAATTAGAAACATCAACATTTTTTTTTTCTCATTCCAAACCTCATTTGAATTCCGATTTCTGGGAATCGGGCCCACAGATTCCAAATGTTGTTGGTATGTTCTGTGGATAGATTTTTTTTTCCCTTTTTGCACCTCATTGTACCTATCAGATAGAATTATGTGCCATCTGAGGGCAAGAATATGGGCTTGGAGTTCAAGAGCATTGGCAAGGGAAACAGAAACCCCCAGAATCATCCCTAGAATGATGTCTAGAAGCAGCCTGTAAGCAAGGAGAGTGATTGGCTGAGCCTCGCAGATTTGGGAAGGATCTCATGGTTACTTCCAAGACTAGTGGTTTATGGATGTTGATTTCTGATTTAAGGAGCAGAAGTGAAGAGACACTAATCTGAGACTGCAGTTATTAAAAAATATTTGTAAGAGCCTCCTTCCCTGCATTCACTCCTTTCTTCTTTATTCATGATGGAACAGAGATTCTTTGAGTTCAACCAGGGAGAAGACCAAAGTAGTACAGTACTTTTGGTTTCCATGGTGCTACTTATAAAGATTATGCAAAGTGCTTAATGAATAAGTAACTCCTTTTAACACTTTGCAGATGAGACACTTAAGAGATTTGGACAAAAATAACAATATGAATAAAAAGTTAGTGATGCTGCTCCAAATGCCCAGTTTTCTGTATTCACTTTTGCCTACTCAACTGCATCAGGAAAGTGACTGTCTTCTGTTGATACTGTTCTTTGATATCCTTTTTTAAAAACAGGCCAAGTTTGTTTTTCTCCTGTGGGCAACTTTCTTATCATGTTGGATAATCATGACTAGTGGTATCGACGATCCTTATTCCCACTAGGAAATGAAGGCTAGCCAAAAGCAGGAGTTGTGTGGTATGCCTATGTAGAACATGTCTCAGACATTCCAGCCACAAGGGAGGAGGGCAAAGAAGAGTCATCCCAGAACTATACCATTCGATTTTTTTTTAGTGAAAGATTTTTTTATCCTTTCATTTTAATTCATGTGTGGAGTGTTCATATACAATTTTTCTCTGCCTCTGTTAAGGATAAATTGTAAGTAAAAGACTCATTTTCACAAGTAACATATATTATCCAGGGGGGACAAATGCATTGATTTTTCCATAAAATTGAACCTTGTAGATTTAAAACTGCCCAGCTAGTTATATATAGAAATGTGATAAATTCAAATTCACAGCAAAGGATTCCATCATATTATTGTACAAAGAGTTCACTTAACCATTTATTAACTTATTGGAATATAACTGGAAGAAGAATTGGAGGGAACTGGGTTTCCAGGCACTTTCAGATGATATTTTTGAATCGTATTTACCACTTGTCTAGTTGTTTAAACCTTGACCAAATATTATGATGTTCATTTTATCTTCGAATCATAGAGAACTGGGCAAATTTCCTACTGATAAACTCCATTGAGTGAGTTGGAGAATGGATTCCTTACCCAGAGTATTTACTATCTTCATTACTGATCTACTTAGCTGCTTCAATGATAAGGCCGATCCCTAATCCCTGGGACTGTTTTAGATTTCTGTCTCTCTCAAAGCAGTAGATTAGTGTCTAGGCGTGGTCTGAGAGAGGAAGAGCCTGTTACATAGTGTGTGCATGTGCGTGTTGAGTATATCTGACGTAATACTTGGTTTGACAGGGGGGACTTCCACCTTCTCCAGCATCTGCCTGTTTTAAGCTTATCTAAGACCTTGACACAATTTTGGAAGCTCATTAGACTTAAGAGTGATTGCAAATGGAAGAGGATGCATGGCTACTCACTGACATTCATGCCTGCTTCCTTAAATCTCACGCTGTACTGTCACAGATCCTGATTTCACACTCAGATGCTTAACCCCACATTAATATGTGTCTTCTTCCTCAAGATGAACCCAGTTGCCTTCCTGCCTGGTGTTATCACTCTCCGCCAACAAAATGGATCGCAGGAAATTTAGAGAAAGTGAAACATCAAACCCATCTGAAAACTTTCACCATGATCTTTCCATTTATTATTTAAAGCAAAACACATTTTTGAGTGTCTACTAGGAATAGCCCTGTACTGGGCACCATGTAGATTCCTCTGGGCAGTTAGTTTCTCCAGTAAAATGGCAGACATTTTCATCTCCCTGGGGTCATGCCAGGCGTCTATTTCTTTTTATCTTTCCTTATTAAATTATGTTTACCTGAATACATCAGGTTCATTTCACCTAGGCAGGATGTCCCATTAAGCATGACAAGTAGAAGGTTGCAAGATTAATGCCCTTCTTGAGCTTGAATTAGTGTGTCAGCATCTTTCCAGACCCGAGACCAGAGTATATAGGAAGTATTCCATAATGGATCTTAGCCTCTAACTGAACTGCTCTAATATTATTCCTATAACAAGACTACTTTTAAAGAGCCTCATTATTGGCTTCATTAGATATGTTACTTGCATCAGTGGCTGTAGTTACATGTATAATATAGGAGAGGTTAACATAGCATATTTTTTATGTATTATATGGCATACAGCTTGAAGTAGCCAAAAGGTTTATGGCGATGTAATTGGTAGTTAGTGTGAAATTTGTAAGACAAATAGACAATATCTAGGGTAACCCCTCTAATCCTCTTCTTTCAGTTTTTTACAGCCACCAAAGGGCCTCATTAAAACAGCAGTCAGCACCTTAGTGAAAAGATACAGTGCTTAGAGTGCCCAAATGTGACAGAAAATCTGCATTTTGTAAATCTGACACCTTTGATAGATTATACAGTGTGAAGCCATTTCTTCTAAGCATTATGATAACGCTTAAGGTTCTCTTCTGAATCCAACTTCGTTATGTTCACTAGCTATAACAATATGGAAAAGAGCCGCTTGAATAAAATGAAGCTCAGGAGGTGGAGGGGAACCTTTTCTATGTTACAAAGCTCTTTGCATGCAGCAGGACCGGAACATGGCTATTGGCATTTCCAAGGACCACTTCAGCTTGAGGGTAACATTGCTTTAAATATGAGGATGTCACCTATGAATACGCCAGCATTTGTGTGAAACAACACATAGGCTTCCAGGATGGAGGAATAGTAGTTTTATATTTTACATGGGAAAGATTACTGACTTTTTGTCTTTTTTTTTTTTAAAAAAACAGATTAATGTTTTACAACTGTATACAGGCTAAGGGAATTAACAAAAACCTTACTCTTCATTTCACAAAAGAGATCTGTGAAATCTGAGACTTCAGAAGAAGGCAGTCCAATGCAAATGTTACAAAACTAGGCAGATCTTCTAATTTAGTTCTAGATGGCTGCTGTAGCAGAACAGGACATATTTAAATGACACCATGCATTGTAAAACCATTACTGCAGTATTCCCTAAGCAAATACTGCCTCCCTCCAGGCTCTCCCCATACTTCTACCAAACCAGCAGAAGTGTTTGGCTTGGCCCCTTTCACTCGGAGTCTAGTCCCCAAAGTCTAATTCAGAGAGATTTGTGTGGACAGCTCAGAACAAAAATGGAAACTAAAATTAGAAGATCTATAGGAGAAATAGTCTTTAAAAAGTCTTTTACATGTCAATTTAGATTTTTCACTGTAGCCATAAGGGAAGACAATGTAGAATACAACTTTAACATGATTGTTCTATGTTTTGGTTCAAGATTTGAACAGGTTTACTAATTATGATTGGACTAAAATAGAGAGACATCCTCTTGTATCTGTGAAGTCCTTTGTATCTGTGATTGAGAATTGTCCTTGTACAATTATTTCCAATAATTCTAGTAAAGGTAGGAAAGGCCATGCCCCACTAACCAAACCTTCCCTCTTTCTGATCAAATGACATGAAAATGAATTATTTTTGTGTATAGAATGTGTAAAATATGGCCAGACCATTTTGAGCTGTATGCTTTATGCATTTTATGATGCGTACAAAATGCTCAATATAGTGGTACAGAACCTTTATTAAATATTGAAAAGCAGAAGATAGGATTAAAAAGCATGTTGTGTTATTTATGTTTTTAATCCATAGCATGACAATAGTGTTATGTGTATGTAACTATAATTCAATTGAAGAAAACACATCTGACCATTGTTTGTATTTTAGGATTGACAAGCTTTGAGGACAGATTGCCAATCAGATTTAAATATGCCAAGGTAATCATCTGTCTTTCTTGTTAAATATACATACTCATTTATAGTCACAGAAATTTTCTTTTCAGGATTTTATGTATACTCATTTTGAATGTATTTACTGAAAGTATTGAGTTTTCTCCTTATTGTGATAAAAGAAACCATTTAAATGACTCCATTTAGGTATTTGCAATTATTAATACAGCTTACAAGGAAACATTTCAATGACAGGAACCTTGAAATGAATCCTTGAGAATTTGGAATGGATATTGCTTTCTCTTACAATAACTGGGGGCCAGTCTTCACTTTTGTTGAATTCAATGGTTTCGTTTTTTGTTTTTTGTTTTTTAAGGGTCAGAGCTATTAAATTTTAGTCAGTTGCTAGAGGGAGTGGCAGGCTTCTTGGCTAAGACATCTACTTGAAATTACTCTTTGGGAGAAAAAAAGAGAGAAAATTGCCTCATCAGACCCATCTTTCAACCAACAAATCCTGCAACTCTCCCTGTTCTTAATTGTTGACCTCTACCATCTGTGTCATGCAATATGGTAGGGACTCTCCCTTCAAATAAAGAGCCATGCTACCTCATCAAAATGTACTTGTTAAAAGTGATAATGGTTCACAATCGGTACTTAGCCACGTGAAATACAATATCCACTTTTAAAACGTGGAGGTTTCAGGCCTAAATTAATACCTTGGTGTGCGAGTCATTACGTATCTGAAAATCATTTGATATGAAGGCAAAATATCTGTGTGATGCTTTTGTTATCCAGAGTTTGAACTGCTGAGTTTATTTAATTTGGGAGACGAAGTTATTGTGTGATGTCTATTGCTAATAGCTGAGTATCTTTTCACCTTTAAAATACTGCCTTTACTTATGCAGTACTACCACCTGAAAAATGTATTTAAGGAAATTATGTTTTTCTCACCAAATAAATGTATAAAATATAGGTGGCATTATATTAATGGGATTGGATTTACCAAAAAAAATTGCAACGTTTTACAGTGAAGATCCTAGTGCATGTGGCTTGCCTCGCCCTAGAAAATGAACTTAAAGGGGCATCATGAATAGAATGTGTGGGTTTAAATTCAATGGATTATTCACATCTGTTAGGTGAGAATTAAAGAGTGCTGAAATAATGTATTCTTATGTTTTAGAGCTATCACTGCCAAAGGCTACTGACTAGTAAGTATCAACATCTGTGTTACTTCTTCTTTAGATATCCTGATTCAATGTGTCTAAACATTTCATTTACTACTGGAATTTTTTTTAAAGTAGTTTTAAGCGTCTGCTTGGTGTATTATTTCATTGAAAGTTATTATTAGCAAATATTAGTTAGGAATTATATGTACAATTAGCCCTAAATAACATTAACCGAATGTTGTGATTCGTATTATTGAAAGGACGTCAGACTCTTGAAATGGTAAATAATGGGACAAAAATAAATAAAGGTACCTGCATTTTGACAGTGATATTCCACCTCTGGGTTCCTCATATGCAGGCGTAAACACAGACACAGACACACACACACACACACACACACACACAAGCACGCGCTCACCCTCTCTTTCTCTCACACACACACACTGACACACACATACACACAATCATTCAAATGCCTTTTCTTCCTCTGACAAAAATATTCATTAAAAACATTTCACTGTGCTGCCTTTTAATATAGCACGGGCATTCAACCTGCGCGGGAAGCTTCCTGGAACCGCACAAATACTGTGTAATTATCTGGTGGCTCCCTGCTGGCTGCTGCATATTCCAAGCACAAAGTGAGCAGCGCATTTCCAGAGCCCGACTCCTGTCTTCATTGTCCCTGCTTGGAATATGAAGCCTCACTTCATTATAGTAGACCTGATCAAACTTGATAGATTTAGCCATTATTCTTGACTGTGTCAACTTTCCGCAGCCCCCGCCCCCCTCGGGCTCTTTTGTTTTGCCACCCAGGGGATGCAGAATATTCTGAGTACAGGTTTCTCTCTTTCTCGCCTCTTCTCTTTCTTCCCTCCCTCCCTCTCTCTGGGCACTCAGTCTCCCTCCTTCTCCCTCCACCTCATTTCTTTCACTATCTCACCCTTTCTTTCTCTCCCCCCTCCCACCCAAACAAACCAAGGATTCAACAAATAATGTTGTTTCCACATCATGTGATTCAAGGAAAATAAGGCTTGCAATTTTTCTCTCAATTGTCCTCTTTGGTTTTGATTTTTCAGTTACTATAAAAGAATTCTGCAGCAATGTTGACACACAAGGCAGAAATTCTTTGAAAATCCTTTTATATTTTCTGTTAGTAGCACAGTAACTTTTGCTCTATGATGTTGTTGTGGTGATAGTTGGGGATTCTTTTTTTTTTTTTTTTTGGTCTGTTTTATGACAACTTTCAAGGAGCACTTCAGAGTTCATATTTTCAAGGATCATCCACATCAGGGTATCTTATCAAATTTTATAAATGTTGCAGTACAGTTTCTTTGCAAAAGGCGTTAAATCATATTCTAGGCAAATACAGATGTTGATACAACTGGTTTAGCATAACAGATTGCTTTGTAGTTTTTGAGAGTTGCTATGCAACAATAGAGAATTATATCATAGCTTTAACAAATTTAAAGTAACAAAAATAATATAAGCCACATTATCATAATTAGGACTACTCTCTTCCTTCAAACTGTCATGAAACAAGTTAACTAATATGTCAGGAATTGTTATTGAACTTAAAATACTTATAAGGTCAATTTATCATTAACCCAGTTAGTGAATATTTTGTGGTGAGTTTGTATCATCTAGACTGTAATTTTTTCATATACATCTTCGGTGGATTCCAAGCACCATACAAGCAGAAAATATGCTTGTTTTTAGGTCTGCTTATTAAGTGCAAATTGTTAATACAGTAAAAATTTAAGGGTTTTAGAAAATCTTCTTACTCTCCAGAGTCCTTCCATATCCCTAAGTACTCCCAACCCCTTTTTTAATTTTTATTTTTGGAAAGTAAAACCCAGGCTCCCACTATGATGCTTTTCAACAAGTTTGCTCATGGGATTCTTATTGTTGCTTCTGGTTCTCTGCCACAGAAATAAGGTAAGATCCTAGTATGGCTTGAATTTAATATCATGCTGCTCAAATTAAAAATGAAATAATTATTTTTGAGAGTGGCATTTTCCGTCACACCAAAAGCTTCACGGCATCTTAAAATGTAAATTGCCGTGAAGCAACACAAAGGAGAAAGGGAAGATTTTGAAGGCAATCGCACTGATCACTTAATTCACTCGCTGCATATCCACTTGGCATAAGGTAATTAGAGTGCCACATTGCTGTAAAGACAGAAAGCTTAGGGTCCCATTCTGACTCACCCAGACGATAATACATGATTAGAAGTCAGTGACAGATCACAACTGCTGAATGACCCACCAAGGTCTTATCAAGGGCAAATCGCATAATTAGCATGCACTTCGCTGGCAGAGGAGTACAGTGCTATTGTTCCCGCACAATCAAATTAGCCCTGCCAATGAGGTCAGTGTTCTGTGACCTTAGAGACATTTCATGTTTTATTCCTCCCTCCTTGTCACACACACACATGCAATGTGCACACATGCATACACACCTAAACTGAACCTAAGTCCTATGGACACTAAAAACCTGTTTTATGGGGGCATTTTTGAGGTACACTCCATTGACTCTTTAGTTCATCATATATGGAATGAGGAAGGCAGCTAATGTAGTCTGACCCTGGGGGACACATATGTAATGGAGCTACTTTGACATAAATTCAAGCATCTAGTGAGGCTTGGATCTCACATTATTTGCTCTTAATACATCTGCTGCATCCCCTGTGTACTAATGAAGTCTTAATTCAAGCTGCAGGTCTCTCCTTCCTTCTAATAGTCAAAGTGACCCAGTTGATTTGTCCACTCTGCTTCCACCTCTCTGCATTGTCCTGGAGCACAGTGTGTCTCTATGACTCTGAATTTATCTCAGAAAGGACAATGTTTTGGAAATCGCTGAGACCCCCTCACAGTTCCAGCCTATTCGCACAGCCAATGTGCCAGCAAATGTGCCACCAGCTGTCCAGGAGGTGCAGCTATTGCAGGGTCCAAAGGCCTTCCTTGCTGGGTGACATGTTGACCTGTGGTCTGCAAAACTGGCATCTTCTTTCCCTTTTTAGCGAGGCGGGGATCCAGACAGAGGCATTCAGGGAAGCCACCTGACAGCCTCAGAGTTACTTTCCTGTTCGTTCTACACACTTCGTTGTTTGGCACTTGGCATTAAGCAGGACCGTATGTTCCCCTCACCTTGTGCTTCCCTTCATCTTGCTGTACCCTTTCTGAATCAGGGATCACCATCGTCCACACTCCTGGGTCCCAGTCTGCTGATTCTACCTCCTACTGAACTTTCTTCTGATTCTTTTAAACACATTTACATCCCATCAAGTAAAAGCCTAGTTTTGAATCCTTTAATGAAGATAATGAAGATATTTCATTCTTTTAAGAGCTAAACAATTTCAAGTTTTCATTCTCTGAATCTTGCCCAAACGTGACTCACAATTCACTACTATTAAGATAAGGCTCACATGAGCTGAGATTTTATGACATTTTCAGAAACATTGTATCCAAATTTTAGTGCTAATGAGAAGTCTGGGGAATATTGATTTGTGTAAAGGGAGGGGCTTTAGCTTGGGGCTCTTGTTGGGGGACTGCTGTGTGAGGTGTGACAAGCTTTAGCTGTATGGTGCAACCAAGAAGCAATGGACTGAATAACAGATGACTTGGGTCTAGTCCTGGCTCTGAACTTGGCCAAGGGTTTTTTTTTGTTTTGTGTTTTTGCTTTTTTGTTTTCATCTTGGCCTCCTTGTCTTCTTTTGCAAAATGACTAGATTTGGCATGAGTCTGTTTCTGATTTCTCCCAGCAATAATATTCTGTATTTCTAAATTATACATTAAAACTTTGCCCCAGTCCGGTGGTTCTATGTACTAATCAACTACAGTTGTCAATGTTTACACATCACAGTTCTGACCACAGTAATTGGTAGAGGGAGACCTTGGTGTGTAACATCCACAAGGAAGAGAGGGATGTGAGTATGTCTGTCGTTTACAAGATTTCGTCCCCTGCCTCCATTGACACTTATACCTTCTATGATTAAACACTAAGGAAGGGGAGAAGCCAATGAAGGCACAACTGATTTATGTTTAAACAATAAGTTCCGAAAGTGTCGCTGAGCTGCTAAGTTCATTTTTAAGGGAATTAAGTAATTCCAGCTCCAACTTGGCCACTTTGAAATTGTTCTATTTTGTGATGCCTACATTTTATTTTATTTTATTTTTGGTGCTGGGGAGCGAACTCGGGGCCTTGTGCTTGCTAGGCAAACACTCTAACCACTGAGCTGAATCCCCAGCCCCATGATGCCTACATTTTAATAGGCAACATATCTTTACAACTGTTTCCTGGTGCTCCTATACTTCCAAATATTTTTTCTTGGGTAAATGAAGGCTTTTGGTTGACTTTTGAATCTGAGCTCCATGAATTTTTTTAAAAGAAGGAGATTTAAATTAGAGTTTGTTAGTACAGAGTCCTCCACGAAAATTTATTTTTAAAGTGTAAGTCATTTATTATAAATAAATGATAATAAATCTTTGGCCATTTGTGCTACATGTAGAGATGAAATTTTTTCTTGTGTAGCACAAAGATAATTTCTTAAAGTCTCGTGGACTGCGCAAACACAGGGACATTTAGCTTCGATGAGAATTAATACTGTCTCTAAGACAGTGGCAGTATTCAGTATGCCACAAAAGTTCCTGGAAGCATCAAATGTATAATGATTGTGATAAGCTATTCCATCGTCCTGGTATTTAGCCTTCATGGTAACTTCCTTTTGATGAAAAAATATAGAGAATTATGCACAAAGGAGCAGTTTTTATACTTGTAATGGAAATATTAAAAAGAGACCCATTTTTACAAATTGACTATCTAATAGAGATTTTACAGCATATGTAAAATATAGACACTGCATCCTTTAGCACTGTACCTGCAGCGAGGGCGTGTGCCAATTTGCATGAGGTGTATATTTTCTTATGTGTGCTCTGTGTATATGTATCATATATAAATATAAATCATGGTACCCAAAGTCTCAGGGGAAGCCCCCCCATTTTAGTCATCCAGTGCAAACCATGGAAGTCCCCTAACAAACAGGATTAAAATTCACTCCTTTCAACCATCCCAGGCATTTATTCCTTCCTTTTCATTGAGCTACATTTGTCTGATTTAACAAGATAAGATTTGAGTGCTGATGCAGCCCGTTGTTAATGTAGCAGCCGCATCCACCATACCATCGACACTCGGCATCAGAGGAATGCATAAATCAGGTATTCAAAAAAAATTAGATATGCAGCACACCAGTTTTATAGTCCCAGCCTCAGAAATTGAAATGGCCCAGATTAATGTATTATATCTTACACACTGTCCGAGTGAATCAACTTTAATATATTGAACAGATTCGCAGAACAAGACTTTGTTATCTAAGGAGCACTCGGAAGAAGGAATTGACCTGAGGATTTGATTTGGTTCAGGTAGTTCATGTTGTACTGCAGCATTTGAATAGTTTCACATAAAAATAAAATTTGTATTAGAAATATTTCACATCATTTCTGGGCTCATCCGCACAGCAGCTTTGTAGAGGGCCAATATTATAGAAACAATGTCCAGCCAAGATATGATTTTAACCTTTGCTTCTGACATGGCAAAACAATATAATTGTAATTTTAATGTAAGCTGCTGTTTCTCAGCAAGGCAGCTTGTATGGGCTGACTTTAACTAGTTTGGATTTTGACTGGAAATGAAATGCCCATTGAATTGCTCATACAATAGAAGCACCACAATTTGTAGCATTCCGTTCCCAAAGGCTCAGTCGGGGCTGAAGCTGCTCTGTGAGGAAGCTGCTTTTTGTGATGTTGGATGCCATTCCAGGGAAGGATCGGCTTGGACTGAATGCAGGGCTGTGAGGACAGTAGCTCTTTTCTTTGCCAGGCTGGGATAGCCAGGGTGAAGAAACTGTTTTGGGATTTGAATCCAGCGATGATGTGATCTTTCCCCTGACTGCCTGGAAGAAGGGAAGAACGGCAAGAAGAAGAGTGAAAACTGAACTCTGGAGAGAAACAGTCTGTAGTGTGTGGGGGGTTAAGAAGGCAAATTGTTTCATTCTTCCGTGACTCTCTTTTCTGTTTCGAATGTGCCCATATCCTGGAAGAGCTTCTCTGTGTAACCGCAAGAACTGCCAGATGTACCCTCTTCCCAGGTGACAATGAAGGAGCCTGAAATGCCTGTCAGACAGATCCTGGCAATGTCAGGCTTGTGATCCGCGACCCTCTGTAACTTCCCCTGCCCAGAGGTGGGATTCTGTGCCTTTGATGGAACAAATGCTCCTGGTTGCAGTGATTTTCTCATTGAGCTCAGAAAGTCTCTATTCGCGATGTGTTTGAAATGAGAGACCTAGGCAGAGACGGTCATTAAACTGAAGACAGTGGATAGATACCTATCTGGTCAAATGTTAGTCCCTGTTTTTTAAAGATGCCAGGTAAACAAGAAGACAACAGAAAAATCACATTTTATCCTAGGATGGTACTCTACCCTTGTTGGCATACATAACAACAATTTTTTTGCTATTTCCTGGTTAGTCTTGCCTATTTTTGTATCTTTGGTTTATTTTAATTTTTTAAAGGATGAGGGTCCAAATAATCTAACCTGGTAGTAACAACTAGAAGTTCATTTAGTCTTTCTTATGAGTAGGTGGCTGATGCCCTTCAGTTTTCTGTGGCTAGGGGAGCCAGGGAGAACATATCTGACATCAGAAATCTGGCTTTGTGTTTACAAATATTCCTGCTTCTCTTTCCATCCAGCTGAGTATCATTTACCCTTCAGAGGCCAAAGTTGATGTCATTATTGACAGACCCAAACCTCAGCCCTCTTTCCCTTCTCATCTGCCAGCCAAACCCAGGCTGGCTACCCACAGCCTCATGGCATCCTACACTGCTTACCCTTGCTATGGTGTTTACCTGTTAGTTGGTAGCTGCTGATTTAAGTCTCTTTCTCCCAATATAAATCAAAGCTCTTTTTCATAGGTATATTCCTCATTCTGAACATTGTACCTACACATAATAGGTTTTCATTGGGTATCTGTGGACTTACCACTTTCATTCATTGTGTAAATATTTCTGAATCCTTCCCCTTGGCTGAGCAGTAGTCTAAGATCCAAGGACACAATAGCGAGCATCGCAGGGCCCCTACTCTCCCAATGCTTCCCTGTTATGGTGGGAGAGGCATTAACAACTATTAATGAGCTGAATGAATTTGCCATTTTAGGGTCATGTGAGATCTAGAAAAATGACAACTTCATGTAGTCTAACCTAATACACAATGTGTCATGTGGAGATAATGAATGTATCAGTTCAGTGATGGTGTTTGACAGGACCTGAGCCAGGTTACAGTTTGGAAGCTCTTGCTCAGCCACAACTTGAGTACCACTAGTTGGAATATGATAGTTGCTGTGATGACACCGAAGTGACAATCATCACATGGCATCCATGGCAGTGCCAAGCCTTGCTGCTGTACTTCAGGTGTCTCGGCATTCCCTCAGAGCCGTGGAAAACCACAGTGGGTCTAGTTGCTGCATCTGGGCCGGGAGAGGGTCTCCGGCCAGCAGAAGTCTTTTTCCTCATAACCTCAGGCCCTTCGCTGTGGTTCCACTGAGTCACACTGTCCCTCTTGGGAGAATGGTTTGGGGGCCTGCAAACCGGCAGAAATGAGACCAGATGGCTGGATCCCACTCCTCCTCTTCGCTTGAGTGAGGAGTGAATGCCAGCGTCTGTAATAATATTGTAACTGTCAAGTGTGGCCCTTGCCTCCTCCATGCTGTTCAAACACCATCTTGTGCCCCAGTCTGTGTCCTCTGTGGAGTGGCCACGCCTGGTTCTCCAGTCCAGAGCCGTGAAGGGACATGCTTCCTTCCAGCAGGCGGGCTTGGCCGTATTATTTCTCACAGCGTGTTCTTGTGGTATCCACCTTTGACAAAGCACAGACTATGAATGTGTGTGGGAGAGTGTCTAAAAAGTGCTAACATTTCTACTAGTTTGATCATTCATTTTCTCAAGGAATTATTAAATGACAGTTAAAAATTTTCCACTGCCATTTCTGAAGTTCTATTTTAAATGTTATATTCCTTTAGACTATTCTCCTCCCATCTCACTTAGCATTATTTTTCCATATTAAAGTTCATAGTTCGTTTAGGTAATAAATATGTGATGTATGTTGTGTACTTTTGAAATTGTACAATAAACATTTGCCTTTTGGTAGTATTTGCTAAAATTATAAAAGACTTATAAAAAAAAAAAAAAAAGGAAATCCAAAGCAATGGCAAACAAAGAGACATGTGACATGGGAAAAAATGGAAACTTCTGTCCCTGTACCATTCTGAAGTTGGGGGATAACTTTTGGTGGTAGCTGACTTGAGCTGACTGATGACTAAGGTTATATGTCTTATTTGGAATAAGTGCACAGCGGCTAGTACAGGGCTGTGTGCGCTAGGCAGGATTCAGTGATGTTTGTAAACAGATCTCAGCTATGAATGTCTAAGCACTAGTAACAGCCCAGGTCTCACTGGACCCTGTGTTACACAGAATATTCTTCCCATTTTATATATACAGGCAAACTGAGGCCTGAAAGGTTCACTGTGGATCCAATTTTATATAGCTGGCAAGAGAGAGCCGGGATCCAAATCCAAGTTTCTATCTTTAAGCCCTGTGCCCTCTTCATTCTATTGCTCAGCTTCTGACAGGACCAAATTCTCCAGATGGTAGGTACAACCGAACTGTTCAACCAGAGACTACATCTGTCATCAGGAGTTGGTTCAGGTATCCTAAATAGACGTGGAGTCCATCATACATCCAATGTTGCAAGGTGCTTAGGGTGGTTCCGTTTCTCTCTCCTCTTTGCCAGAGACTGAGTCTTTCTGAAACCTGTATTCTACTTGCCCTGTCATCTGACATCACAGTGCCTTCTACGGTTACTGTACACTGTTACCCTAAGTGAGAGTTCCTGGAGATTCATAAACATCTCTCAGCATTCCTGAAGCATTCTTTCCATTAAAATAAAAATAAAGTGACTCTATTACCCATGATATAGTCTTCCCCAAGGTTTCTAGGGACCTGGAGTGGAAGCACAAAATGCTATATTCTCCCAGCACCTCTAACTCTAAGCGCCTGCTTTCTCTGCTCTTTCCACAATCCTCTGCCATACGTAGGAGCACTGACTTTATTCTTTCACTCACCACAAAAATGAGGTATTACACATACTGTGCATTCATTGATGGTCTCCCAGGGATAGAGAGGGATCAAGCATAGAACCTTTTAACAGTTTATTCGAATGGACTCATAGTGTCCTGATCATTTGCATTGCAAGCGTGTCCACCTGGCCACCCTCCTTCTTGGGACTCAGTCTATTAAAATAGGGCTTGTTCTTCCTACTATATTCCTTTTACTATATCCACTCTTGCTCCCAGAATTCCAGCTTTGCCCCACGCCTCCCAGCCCAGAGGAAAACTGAAAATTCCTGTAAAGTTATGCCCCAGTCTGATTTTGTGCTACTTTCCTGCATTCAGTACTTTGCACTGGTCTCTACTTCAGAAGAACTAAAAAGACCCACTCATTGGCTGTCATAAACCACCAGCCCTCTGCCGCCGAGATGATCTGGAGAGCTTTCCTAGAAGGACAGGGCACTCTAGGCATCCTGTTTTGTGTGTTGCATGTCGCTCTGCATACTGAGCTTATCCAGTAGGCTGACTTTATAAATGGGCTGATCTGGGTTTTATGCCAGAGGTCAGAGGTTAGCTAGGAGCATGCCCTTTCCTTTCTTGAAACCCTCCACACGTACACTTAGTTAATATTTTCCTAAATTGAGGTTTGGGGATCCTAAAGTCATGGCTCCACTCAGGGATTGAAAGCTAGCTTTTGAATGAAAATACTGAGCCTCTATTTGGCTTTTCTGTATTCTCAGCTACCAGTTGATACAAATGCCACATGGACATGAGCCTATGTCATATCTATCTGAAACTAGACTTGATTTGGTTATTTTTCATGTGTAAATATGCCATTCATGATGCCTTAACTAATCTGAAAGGCAGCTATAAGATGAAGCCTACATATGGTAATAATAATACAAACAGCTACCACCTACTAAACATTTTCTCTGTGTCAGGTACCATGCCTAACATGTATTATCACTGAAGTTTTGTTAAGCAATATGTGATAGACCATTAGCCCATTTTACAGGTGAAGAAACTGACATACTTGGCTTTACATGACTTGCACAAAGTTGTATAGCTAAGAAGCAGCAGGCAAGATTAGAATTTGAGTTGGTTTGTACAACTTCCTCACCTCTCTACACAGGTGAAAGCTGGCTAGCTTTAC
Organism: Hystrix cristata; assembly: GCA_004026905.1. Taxonomy (NCBI): domain Eukaryota; kingdom Metazoa; phylum Chordata; class Mammalia; order Rodentia; family Hystricidae; genus Hystrix; species Hystrix cristata. Next base: position 202,743 of record PVJO010000530.1, on the reverse strand, counting down.
ACGTAAAGCAAGTGGACCACATTGCTTTGGGTCAGTAATGGAGAATTTTTAAAACCCATTAAAACCAATTAAAAGAAAAGAAAGGTCACCGATTGAAGTGGTTTCTTTGAGCAAAGCAAAGTTTGTCTTTGATTTAATTATTTACATTCTGGGAGAGAGTTCATATTCACTTCATCTAGTTTCACCAGAACATCGTACAACAACTCATTGCTTATTCATCCCCCTTTGTGTTTCTCTGGAACTTTCTTATAGCACATCCTAGCCTAGAGATCATCAAATGAGTCGATTTTATAAAGTATATCAAGTCAAGTAAAGCACTGGAGCAATGTCTCAGAAGCTCATCGTGGGAACTTATGGTACTTTTAAAGGGTGACGTTTGAGCTGTGACTGAAGATTTTCTTCATTGCTTATCTCACAGCCTCAGGATGTGTTAGGTGTACTTACCTGAACAGCTGGATACTCTCATAGGCATCGTTCAAAAATGGTGCTGTGCTGGTGTGAAGGCTGCTGAGCAATACCACACATGGTGTTGGAGAACCACACTTTACCCAAAGCAAGCTGCCCACGGGCTCCCAAAGGACCTCCTGTGCCTTGCTTGCCAGTTACTTATTTACTAAACATCTTATTTATTAAACATTTTTAAGAAGGGGACTCTGAAGATCTGAAAGAGATTAAAAATCTCTTGGCAGTATTCTCAGATCTGATCTAAACAACACTGCAGTCCACACACACCCACACAACACTGAAGTGGAAACTCAGACAATCATCCAAATTTTTGACATTTAATATCTAGACATAGGTATCATAGGAACACAGCCATATTATTTTTTGGCCAGTGGTCCTCATGGGATGGAGTGATCTGAAGACTGTGTGTATATATATATATATATATATTTTTTTTTTTTTCTGAGAATGAAAAGCTTATCTTACTTGTGATTTAGTGATCCAAAGGTCTTTGGAAATTGTCTAGTGCAAATGCTTCTTTATCCAGTGCATACCAGTGAGGATTTAACTCTGCCAGTCATTCACAGTGCTAACTGCAAAGGTGGGATTGAAACAAAGTTTTCCACCTTCTTTTTGATTCTTCCTAGAGTTATGGTACACTGGATTGTCTATTTGAGGGAGGAAGGAGAATGTTTAGCTATAATATTCTACTTTAGACATTGGGTTGATTTTTCTGTTTCCAAATATAAATGTGATTATCCATCCTAGTTACTTTTCTCATTGCTGGGACAAAACACCCAATACTCACAAATTAAAAGAAGAAAGGTTTATTTTAGCTCACAGTTTGTAGAGTCCACAGTTTGTTCAGTCCTTATTCAGCCAGCTCCAAGGCAGGAGCAGAAAAGAGGAGCAGAGCAGAGGAGAAAGAGTCTTGGCATGGCAAGGAGGAAGCAGCAAGCCACAAGCCTTCTTTCCTTTTTATTTTATCCAGGTTACAAATTTATTGGATGGTGTCACCTATACCCAGTGTGGGTTTCCCATTATCCACACCCAGAATCATGCTAAACAATTCAATAGACTAATCTAGGTAGCATACACCCTTAACTGAGTATCACACACCCATGATCCAGCCACTCCCAAAAGCCCCACCTAGGAGCATTTGAGGCTTTGGGAGACATTTTAGATATAAACCAAAATACCCACACAGGTAATATTTAGAACATAAATCGATCCATGGCCACGATCATTCCATGTGTGTTTTGAGTACACTGTGTGTACACAGCTACTGATAGGCATGAGAGAGGAAATGAAGAGCTTTAAGTTACCACCCCATGCTTTAAATTTGTGCCATTGAAAATAATCATTTGTATAAACCTACCATTTCAGAGACAATAACTCAGCCCACAAAAATCAGGCCTTGAGTCAAACAGATCTTGAGTGTGTTCAGCTATCCCTGAAAACCAACACTTTCTTGTAATGTATGTGGAAAATGTTTGAGGAACGCAAATAATTGTTTTCTTAGCATAGAAAAGGAAAGTAAGTATGTGCGAATGGGAGGAGGAGGTAGACATTATAGTGACTGTACCGACAAGCGTGAGTCACACCAATGTAAATTAAACAGAATAAAGACAGATTTTTGAAATTAATGGCAGGGAGTTATGACTAAAATATACGCTTTGTGAGAAATGTAGGAAAGGCCAACAATTAAGAGAGCACGTAAAAGCTCATAAAAACGAAGACAAAACTAACTTTATGAACGTTGCCACTTTTGCCTTCGAGAAAGTTTTGAAAGATTCCTATTTTAGAAGCTTTGCTCCCACAGATTCCACCATGCTTTAAAAACAAGTGTGAATTTCTGTCTCTAATGTTAACAAAAGTCATCAAGTATTTGTTACAATTTCAAAGTTGCAGCTTTTAGTAGATGTTGTGACAGAAGCGAAAGTTATGACCCGTCCCCCACCATGCCGAACTGGAGTTCACGGGGTCTGTAAGTCCCACGGTGACTGGCCTCCAGATCTTCTCCTTTAGCAGATGTCTTCCCTCTGTCTCTCTGCTCTGCTGCCGAGGGCACTACCACCACCACACTCCAGCACTAAGCACAGATTGGTGCCCAGCTCCTTGGAGAAGGGCCAGCACATTTGTCAGGAACTGAAAAGTTTTGGAGCCAGTTTGAGGACTTTCTGGTACACAGAGTGTTGGCTGGAAATGTGGCGAGTATTAAATGGGATGTTAATTCTCGTGAATATTCTCCCCATGGTTGTAGCTTGTGGTCATTGAGCAATTTAGCAATCACCATGTGGTCTGTTGGACACACAGCCTGGGTGAAGTTCAAAAATTAACAGCCAGTCAGTGAGGAGAAGGCCAGAACTCCAATTCATACGTGTTGTTACTTTTTTCTTTTTTCTTTCTTATTTTTTTATTTTTATTTTTTTCATCTACACACCTCAAGGGATGGTTTCTTCTTTATTAAAACTTTAGGTATCACCGTGTGCCTGAGATCTGCCGGTACCTCCCATGGTTCTCATATTTTCAGCTTTTTACTTTTAACTCATGACTGTCAGATTTGTGTTCTTGCTGTGAAATCTGTAATTCAGTGATTCTTTGCCAGTTCACTCTTTGTCTCATCACATAAGATGTATTGCATTATTAATTCCAAGAAAGTTTATGTTTGGGTTCAAGGTATAATCAGTCTCATACATTTGGTCAAACCAAGAGTTTGTTGGAACTCATGAAGTCATGGCCTGGGTAAAGAAGATATTTTTACACAAAGACACCAGAAAATAATGGTCCCTTCCTGGATGTGAATATCACCTATTCTTTTTACCCTTCTTTTCCTACATGAAATAATCTTAATGACCTCTCACTGTACCTTGCAAGGTGTCTAAGTCAGAAACTCTGTTGCAGTCCCTTTTTTACAGAATCCTATAGTCCCTAGTGGCGAAAGCGAATTGCCCAAGGCCATGCAGTATGGATTGGAAGACAAACCTCCTGCCCCTGCCACACAATCCTCCCTTCTGTCAGCCTTCCCTTACCTCAGTAACCAAGCTGTGTCACGAAGAACTTGTTCTTAATATCAAAAATAGAAGTATGTCCATGATTTATCTTTCTAGATCTTTAAGAAACTATAATAAGTTGGGTTTCCTTGCTCATGCATTTATATTCTAATAGGCCTCCTTGAAGAGGAAAAGGAATGGAACTATCCCATGTGTTCTAGAAGTTATGTGTGACACATGAACCTTAGTGTTTCTCATGGGTGCAACCAGAACTGTAGGTGCAGCATGCAGATGGTACCTGACAACTGATTGATGAGAGTTTGTCCACACTGTCTACCGTGTTAAGAGGAGCTACTTAGCAGGGTCACTTCAACAGTCCTTATAATTTAATCACCACTCATACCAAACAAGAAAGTCAAACTTTCACATTTCTCTATCTCTAGTTCAAAGAATTGAAGCTATGGCATCTGATATTGCCTTCTGAGAATTAAATACTAAATGAGTCTCAAATAACCCTCTGAAGGTTTATTAATAAACTGCATTATTTGTTTATCTAACCTAGAGATAATTACACATATAAGTAATAATATACAATTAACTACATTGCATGATAATACATTTTATAAGCATATTTGTACCCTATATATTTATTCTCAAATACATTCATTCATATATAGAAAAATACAGGCCCACCACATTTTTATTCAATATTGTCAGAAAGTAATTTGGACTATGTATGCGAAATAGGCTTCCTTATTTAAAAAGTTACCTTATAACAATTCCCTATTTTGATGGAATTGTTTGTGAATTATTTTATAGACTTCTACTTTAGCACATAAAGACCAATATGAAACTCTTGTAATCCTTTCTGAAAGGCTTATATTAATATAATCAGAGTTTATTCATTCTTTTCTCCTAAAACTCTTAGTTATGGTAGACTTAGAAATTTTTGAGACATTCTGTTTATTTGTGTATCCTCTCTTATTAGAACACCTATCTAGTGTTTATAATCTTAACTTGATTCTTTCTCCCTTTCTTTCTTTTTCTCTTTTTTTCTCTCTTTCTTTCTTTCATTCATTTGTTCATTTGTTCTTTTATTCTTGGTACCAGGGATTGAACCCAGGACCTTCATGCTGAATTATATACTCAGCCATTTTTAAATTTTTGTTTGTTTTACTTTGAGACAAGGCCTCACTAAATTTCAAAATCACCCAGGCCAGGCTCAAACTTATTCTCCTTTTACCTCAGCCTCCAGGAGCAGTGGGATTATAGCATGTGCCACATTAGTTTGCTTCCTCTTATCTGTCTTTAGTTACAACACATGATATAAAAATATACATATTTTACCTAAAGTAGAAATTAATAGACTTTGAGTGATTAAGTTTGTACAAATTATGGGGGAAAAGGTTATTGTGTGGAATAGAGTTCCTTTCCTGATTAGCAAATCGGGAAGGGTCCAAGGTTTCTTACTTTCTCTTTGGTTTCTAGGGTGGGATTTTATCTAGGTGGGATATAAGGATGGAGGTTGCCTGATAAGTGAATTGTTATTCTCCATTAAAAAACAATGAGGTGCTCGTGAATACTTTAAATCTTAGCGGGATTAACAGTGTGTAGTTTGGGACGACCTAAGGATAAGCATGGAGTGCTGCTGGCTGTGCAAGTTGGGAGGAGTGTTTTTTATTTTTGTGTTTGTTGAGGAGGAACCTACAAAAGGACGTTGCCTCTTTAACAGAGTCTCTGGCTTGCGTTCCTGGGAGCTTCGCAGCTTTCGTTCGTAAAGCAGCATGAAAGAGTTGATTTTCATTTTATGTTGTGCTTGTGAGGCATTAGCATGATGTTCTAACACTTGTAAATGAATATAGCTCTTGCCTAATCTGTCATTTTAATGCCTTATAGATTTTATTTCACTTGATGTTGTACCAGATTCTCAATAATAATAATCAACTGCTTTGTTGTTCTCTTGCAGAAATTAAATTTCTGCAGTGAGTGTGCAACTAATAAAAGACGTTGCTTGAGGAAACAAAAAATAAATATGATGAATCATAAAAGTTGGGGGAGGGTGAGGGGAACTTGCTCCTAGATGAAAGACAATTACCGAACCAGTAGTGAGTATGTCTGATTCTCATCTTGTCATCAGCTTAATAACCTTCTCAAAGTCTTTAGCCACAGTACTTATGTCTGAGCATTAACCTTGTGGACTTGGTGTTTTCCACAATTTCATTTAGAAGCATTAAAATAAAAGGTGAGATAGTAAAATAGCTCTTCTCTTTGCTCTGCACCCTGGATGAGTTTGCTCTCTGTTGCCATTTGCACTTGCACATACCTTTTCTCTTTTCCCCTGTCACAAGCCATCCAGAAGAGCAGCATTAAAAGGCAGCGGTGTGGGACTTGGAGTATTGGCAAAGACTATAAAGTGGAAAATAAACAGTGCATCTATCACCACGCTACAAGAACACAGCACTCGTAGCAGCTGAATGACAGTCAGTGGCAAGCAACTAATTGGTCACCAGCTTTGGAGGAAATACATTTTTCTAGACCTCTGTTATTTGCCATGTTCTTTAAACTCTGTGGAAAAAAAAAAACAACAAAAAAAAAAAAAGAAAAAAAAAACAGCAGGTTGAAGTGTTGGCTCTAATCTCCAAAAGAAAGAAAATGGAGGGTTAAAGCTTCAAGGCTGGGTAGGCACTATGGAGACTGAATAATTGGAGGCAACTATTGCTAGACAATGATCTGGTTTCCTGGCATATGATGAATTCACTCCGTTGCACACAGGTAGTGGGTAGGCTCGACACCAGGTGTGTGACGAATGTTACATGTCACACAGCTTCCATCTGAAAGTGAATCTAGTGCGATGACCAAGTTTTCATTAGTGACGTCTTTTCTTCCTTTTTCGTCTGTCTTAGGAATGTAGAGACAGTGACGAGCTGCAGAAAAACAAGAGGAAACATGTTCATCTAGTCAGGGGAGAAGGGAGGTCTACAACACGAATGTTAACCAAGAAAAAGAAAGTCAGTGTGAAGTAGCAGACATTGACAAGGCCGTAGCTACAATGTAGTGTCATATTAAATTTCAAAAATACTAGAAGTAAGAACCTGAAGATGTAGTCAAATTTACTTAAGCATATGGATCTCTGTCCTAAATGTAGACACATCCTATGGGGGAGAGGAAGGAATAAAAGCACCCAAAATGAGCATTTTATTATTTAAGTGCACATCCACATACAGTGTTCCCATTCATGTACCTTGACTGAGTGATGACTTAGTGTGAACTGAGACTTTATTCTGGAAAATTATTATACATTTTAATAGGAATAAGTAATTGATTGCCTTAATCCACATAGGCATAAAGTCCAAGAAATGTGGGATAGTTTAAAATCCTGTAGATTAGTAGCTTTATAAATTTACCTTTTGCTGATGCGTTGGTAGACTTTGCATCTTCTGGCAATTGTTGGATATAAGGGTCCAAAAAACCTCTGGAATTGTACCCCTTACTGTGTAGGGATAGTGTGTATTTTAGTGAGGGCAGATACTGGCTTCTCTCAGATTCTCAGAGGTCCAATACCAGATGGAAGCTGAAAATCACTTAATAACATAAACTGAAGAGAAAAGAAAAAAAGAAATAAAATAATGATTTTTAGGGAAATCTAGGACCTAGTTGTGCATTAAAGATCTAAATAGGGAAGGATTAATTAAAAGCAGCTTTTAAAAGTTGATTATTTTCACCACCACGTGCTTTTAGTCAGAACAGAAATCATTTTAGAATTTCAGATGGTGTCCCTTTGCATCCATGTGATTTCATTTCCGTTTTTAAAAAACAAATAATATAACCTAAAAGATGCCCTGAGTTTATGTTTGTATTACTACTCTCTGTGTACTATTGGGTCCTCCCCCTTCCCTCCCCTCCCTTCCCTTCCCCTCCCCCCTGCCTCCTCCCCTTTTCTTTTTTTGGTCCTTCTTCCTTTTTAGAAGAAATAACATATGATGATCTAAGGAACTGCACTGAATGATACTCGTGGTAATCGGAGAACTTGTCTCTGACTGCAGGAACCGCGAGCGACCAGAGTCTCGGCTGCTGCCCGGGCAGTCCATCCTAGTGAGCGCTGCGCTTCCCGCAGGCTGTTCCCCTGTGTGAATAGGCCTGGCACTGTGACTGAGGCTGATCTGTTTTTGCAGAGGCAGGATCCCCTGGCAGGTGGAGTTAGCAGTAGATCTGCATGATGGCCTTGCCATACTTTTCCTTGGAAATGCACAGTGATTTAAAATTCTTCCACTCAATCTCCCTTCTTCCTTCACTCTGGGTCAGACTTGCACCATAGTCTGAAGGTTCTCCCAGCCTCTCCTTTCATCCTCCTCATTTTCCTTTACAGGCAGGTGGTCTAATAAATTTCATGCACATTGAGTCCCTTCTTGGTCTCTACTTTTTGTAGGACCTTAAAATTAATATTGCAGCGTAATAATACAATTCCTTTTTTTGCCATTCACTATACACCAAGTAATGTGTGATTGTGTTGCCTCATTTAATTCTCTTAAATCCCAAAAGAAGAATTATGTTTATTTTACAGAGGAAAAGCAATGTCTCTGAGCGGTAAAATAATCTATATGGTACTAGATTGCAGTTACTATTTGGAGATTGTTCTGCTCTACTCTAGAGCCCGTGGTATCCACCACTAAACTAGAGCCTACCTGAGGCAAATGTAATGGCCACTTTGCTCCAAACCATGTTAAAAATAGTCACTGTATTTGGTTGTTTTCTCTTGAGTGTGACCATCACTGCAAAATAAAGGGATTGGTATTAGTGAGTGTCCTATCTGGGTTTGCATGCGGACACTGTGACCTAACATGTTTGCTTTTACCCCGGGAGGGCTTTGGAATTGATGTGCAGAGGATCTGGGTTCCTCCTGGGAACCTGCCACCCAAAGGTGCCTGAGTTGCTGTGGCTCAGACATCTACTCATTTTCCCTGATGACCCTCAGCTTCCAGGAAGGAGAGAAACAGCCCGCTTCTAGCTTGTATATCCCTCCTACCACCTGCGACTCTGCCATTATCAGTGAAGTCATTGGGTCAGAGCTGCGGCTTTTTTTTTTTTTTTTTGAAGAAAATGAGAAAAATAAATGTTCCTCTTTCAAGGTTTCCGTTTGACAATGTTTGCTACACAAAGTAGAATTTTCACTGCACAAGTCCTTAGCTCAAGAGCTCCACTCAGTCAGGAGTTATTTTATGGGCTTTTTATCCAGCCTTTCTCTTTTAGAAAAAGGAAAAAGAGAAATTTATCCACTCAAAGTGAGCTTTTTGCTAAACTTGTGTCTTTCCCTTGTTGTCATGTTAATTACATCCCAAATAACCCCTTTCAGAGAATTCTGCAATCCAACTCTAAAGCCCTATCAGATGTACAATGCCTCTTAGAGTGCACTGGATTTTTTATGTAATAATGAACTTAGTATCATATTTACTTCTAAATAAAGGCATATTTTGCTTCTTTGTGTACCTGCTCGCTCATATACTTAGAGACCTATTAAGGCAAGATATTTAATCTCCTTTCCTTAGTTTCTTATGTGTATGGTAGAGAGAATAATATTTCCTTTTGTAGAGTTATTATGCAAAGTGTACTATATGTCAGGAATTTCATCTCTATTAATGTTTGTTAAATAAATAAACAGATCTGCCCAGTTAATGTTTAGTGATGAAATTTGGCAATTTTATCATAGTCATATTCCATAAACTATAGAAAAGAAGAATTTATGTGAAGGCTTCTTGGCTAGACAAAACTTGTGAGTTCAGACACCTTTAAAAAGCAATTTTCTTCAGGAATGGCAGAATCTATGGGTACTCAACTGAATGAACATAATAGGTGCTCAGTGAATATCACAAAAGTGTAAAAGAAATGAGGGAGAAGGAATTAGGTATGTGATCGGGTTGGCCCTCCAAAGTGAAAATGCTAAAGCCTCATAAGTGAAGGTTATTTCTTCAACTTATTTTTTGTTAATAGAGGACTAATTATTCAAGTATTATGGAAGTTCCCCTTAGCATTAATATCAAGTATAAGATTCCATATGACAGAGATAGTTGAGAGTTGCATCAATAAAAAGTCACTAAAATTATTCTGTGGCAGAAGCGGGGTAGTAATGACTATTTTCTTACTGTGCAAAAAGTCCCTGCTTATCTAAAGTGAGACCACGCCCATCTTTCAGCGTGGTCTATTGGTTTTTAAATTACAACAACCAGAACAGTACCAGTGAACATACAAAATTTGTTGAGAGAATTCAAAATGTAAGTGCTAAGGTGATAGCCCAGTTTTTTTCAAGATAAACGTATCCTGTGATATGTAGGACAAGTGCACCCTTTGATATGTCAACCACAGTAACTGACTTGAACATAGACTCCTATTTGTCTTAAGTAAAGAATTAAACTCATTTTGGAGGGAGAGAGGTTGACGTAAGTCCTAAATTGATCATGTTGGTTGCTTTTATCTTGATCCTAGAGGAATGTACAAATACAAGGTATGATTGAAAAATACAGTGAGTGTTTAAATTTTAAAAATAATTACAGTAAAAGACTTATTTCCATTCATCCCCCCGGAAAATATCACCCTTTGCTTCAAACACACTTATCACATATTCTTACTACTTTCTGAAGAAGCTCTGGAAGTCCTCTTTCATGAGTGTCTTTAGTTGTGCTGTCAGGGCTTTAATGTCCTGAAACAATTCAAAACATTGACCATTCATGGTTATTTTGGCATTGAAGAAGAGCCGGAAGTCCCACAATGCCAGATCCAGTGAGTAAGGTCAGTGAGGACACACCACAAGGTTTTCATTTAATGGAAATTGCCGTAAACATTATGAATGGATTTAGGACATCAAGGTAGCTATGAAAAGACACTCAGGAAGGATTTCTAGAACTACTTCAGAGAGCGTCAAGAACAATGGGGTAAGTGTGTTCAAAGAGAAGGAATGTATTTTGAGGGGGATTAATGTCAGTATGTCTTTACTGCAGTCGGTTTTTGGGTTTTTTTGGTTTTTTTGTTTGTTTGTTTGTGGTGCTGGGGATGAAACTCAGGGCCTTGTGCTTATGAGGCAAGCACTCTAACCACTGAGCTAAATCCCCAGCAGTCATTTTTTATTTTTATTTAAGCATTCACCTTATTGTGTGATCACATCTCATGTAATGGGTCTAAAATTAGATTTATATGTAAAATAGAATCAGTTTCATTGAACTTCATAAACCTTAGTTGATTACTCTTACACAAAAGGAAATGTGATCCAGCCCAAGAACTGCTTAACAGCGAGAAATGTTAATTAAACAAAAACTTGTGGGATCCTTGACCAAGCTCCAGTGTGGATCTGGGAAAGTCTGTGACAAAGGCAAATTTATTTTCCTTATAGTCACTACTGCATTATGACTATGTTTTACAGCATTGGTATATATGCATCTATCATACTCCTACTACTAGATCTTCAGGTCAACGTTATTCACTAAACAAAACAGGTGTCAAATATCTACTTTGTTCTGAGCAGTAGAAACACAAAGAAAAAAAATTGCTGGTCTCAAAAGGACTACTAATGGCAAATGTGTAGATTTCATTAAGAATTAAATTTGTGTGGCTTAGTGCAGTGATCTCTAAAGTGAAGTATTGAGGATGTGGAAAGTTTATATTTGATAATATTAAGATTTTAGATGATATTAGAACATATACTCAAAATGAGAAATTGTGTTTAATAGTGAATATGTGGATTACATATATGTCATTTTTATAAATATGTGCTAAAAATAGTGTTAAGGAGATAGAGGTTTGAAAACAATTCTTATACCATGTAGTGCTTCTTACTCACTGAATATCAGTGAACGGTTGTTGAATGAAAGGCCCGTATCTCAGGTAGTAAAACTTACTTTCCTAGATACACTAAATCTTCTTCATGTCCTTTTGTCCACTTGTACCATTCCAGCTACTTGTTACCTCAGTGACCATCTTGCCTCAGTGAACCATATAATTCATAGTTCTCTCACCCCATCCCTCACTTTCCAACTGAGAGTTCTTAGTTCAGCTACTTGAGTTGAATAGAATTGAATAATCTCCCTTGACTGTATGTCTGATAATATTTTTATGAGGTAATACATAGCAAATGTTACAGAAGATTCATCTCGGCTACCAAAGGTGCATGTTATAAACCTAGTATTATCTACACATTTAGAGTCAGCCTCCATATGAATGAATACATCCAGACAACTGCTACAGGTCACTCAAAATGGGATGATGGTTTAGTTTCTAATCTTTTCCTTCCAGAGCTCTTGCCCTATTGAGTAAGAAAGTTAGGGTTTATTTTGAGATGATACAGCAGGACTTCTCGGCCTTATTATTGTTGACATTTGAGACTAGTGATTCTTTGCTGTTGTGGGGCTGTTCAGTGCACTGTAAGATGCTTTCCATCATCTCTGCCCCCTACACAGTAAATGTCAGTAGCAGTCCCTATCCCTCCCTGACTTGTGGTGACCTTAGTGTCCCCAGATTTTGCTAAATATTCCCTGGGGAATGAAATTGTCTCTGGTTGAAAACCGCTGGGTTAGGATAAAATAGTACCAGATAGTAAAAAAATAGTATAGCATAGTTCAACAAACAATGGATTAACCTTGTAATTGGGTTCAAAAGTAATGTGAATATCAGAAATGTGAATAATAAAAGTGATTTATTTGAGAGACCAGTGTCGATTCCTCAATTCCTATCTACTATGTTAATCACAGTAGTTTGTAACTAATAATTGAAAGCTTACTTCCATTTAATCTTCTTTGACCATGGGGGGATAGAGATTTTGAGGAGTCAGATAGGAGTGGTAGAAAGGGTAAGCCAGAGGATCTAGAGATCAAGTAGCAAATTGGTTAAGGATGATTAAAAGCACTTTTTCTGAATAATCAAATAAATCAAGGCTATGAGGAGATTCTTTTGCTCATGACATTGGGAGGAGTGCCCAGAAACACCCAACAGAAGGTGGCATAGTAAAAGGAGATGACCCTTCAAATCTCATTATTAAAATTTGGTTCAAGGTCACTTTCACAGCATATTCATAGAGTGCATGTTTTCTAAATGAACTAGCTAATTTTACTAAGAAAGTTTCCCCTAAATTCTATTTGTGGAGTCTTTAAATCTTCAAATATGAATATGATGGTGAAAGGGTTCAATTACATATGAGTTCAAAAGAGGAACGGATCTGTCGAACTGTACATTTCTCCTTTCCCGTGAGAACTAATGGAGAAACAACCCACCCATCCCAATGAGCTAGCTGTTCATTTGTTGGATTTATGTCAGATGGGGAATTATTAGTAATCCAAGATACCTGAAGAGCAACTTGGGTCAAAACTGTCAATTAGATGGAGAAATTATGTACAAAATTAGGATTTCAGAGACCCAGATCTTTTGGCAGATAGCTAGGTCCTGAAGCCCTTTGAAATCAGAATATAGTACAATGACCCTCTGGGGTAAACCTTCCCATTAAATTTGCAATTCTTCAGTGTTTCATACTGTCCAGGGAGCAAACGAATTAAGACTTTCTTTTGTAAAATATTTTTTTCTTCCTATCTGGCCTAAATTCTGACTCCATTTCCTCTGCAGACTGCAAATGGAAAGGTGCATGTCCTGTGGCAAGTGCCGTCTATAATTTGTTTCTGAAATGTAAAAAGTGGCTGTAGTTTATTTTTTGTATGTATTATACATACAAGTAAATAATTTAATATGTAGCAATTGTTTTTAAAAGAAAAAAGTTTCTCTGTGTCTGCAAAAGCATGTGTATTAGGGTGAAAATATACAATAAGATAAAGGGATTTGTGGATATTGCATGTGTAAAGAATGTAGATTTAACATTATACTGCACATGGATATGGATAGATAACATATTGATCTATTTATGGAAACTGCATGCATAGATACAAAATCATTTGAATATTAGCTTTTGCAGAATTGGGAGGCTGTCATTACCAGTTCATAGCACAAAGTCAAAATGTATTTTAGGAACTGCTTACAAGGAATTGTGAGTCCTTTGAAATAAATTTGGAGGAAGCCTATTAAATATCTCTCTCCTTTGCTTTTTCCTTTTTTTTTAAACTGCAAAATACCCTTAACATCATTTCTCTAATGCATTGGTATGTCAAATCTGTATAAACAAGTATAAATGTTAAAAAAGTAAAGAATACTAATCAAGAGACACAAGACGTACACTGCTTAATAAATCTTGCCTTCAATTTATTTGTCTGGTATTACAAAGGCAGAGGAGATATCAATTAATATAGGCAAAGAGGACCCATAATTTATAATTAACTGGCAAGTGGTTTGTAACAAACAGCAGCACTGAGTCTAATAGCCGGTAGAAAAATAACTAGTGTTGATTTGTCCCTCGGCAAATTAATAGAGTGCTTATCAATGACAGGGTTACATAAAACTGCTAAATAAATAATCATCAGTGAGTTCGAGTGAAGCAGATCTTTAACAAGCTTAATCTGAACCTCTTGACATCTGTAGACTATGAAGAGATTAAATGGTGAGAAAGAGAAGATACACTGTGCACGTTGTAAGCCTGCTCAGTAACTGTACAAGATCATCTTCTTACGTAATGAGAAATAAAGAAACATTTTTATTGCAAAATTACATTGAAAAATGATTTTCATTATAATTAGAATGAAAATTATAAAAGATATATCAAGGAAATGCTGAATTGTGATTCACCAGATGAGAATTTCACCTCCTCTCTTAACAATGAAAACATATAATTTTAGTCATTTTTGATATATTTTTGCTCGTTTGCTTCACTTTTATTACTCACCTTTGTACATGCCAGACGTTCCAACTCATATGTCACCACAGCTGCATCCATGAGCTTATTTTTGGTTATTATGGTTCCACTATAAAAGAAAATTAATCAAAGCCGTACACTAAATGGACATTTCCATTCTGCCTCCCTTCTTAACCATCTCTAACTATATACACATGTTCTAAGCTTCTTGACACATAATGTTTTATTACTCATGTTTTATATTGTGCATCATTTACCTTGCTATGAATTAACAGATCTGTGTAATACCTCAAGTCTTATCTTTAAAATTACCCTTGTTTGTAGGTATATTAACATTGTTATGCCACCCAATTTTTCTTAGTATGTATATTTTTGCCAGTAAATAAATTCAGCAAATATATATATTTTGTTTTGTAGTTTCAAAGCAAAAAGAAAAAGAAAAGAAGAGGTTTAATAAGTTTCCTACAAATTTATTTGAAGTGACTCACAGTTCATTGTAAGGAGCTCCTATAATACATTTTGACTTTGTGCTATGAAATGGTGATGACAGCCTCCCAATTATGCAAAAACTAATATTCAGATGATTTTAAACATATGCATCAAGTTTCTGTAAACAACTATTACATACATAATATTGTATATAAATTATATATCTATATATTTATATTAATTTATTTATAGTTTATATTATTTATATTAGGATATATTCATATTTAATAAAATATATTTACATATTTAAATATATATTTCTATATATGTATATTATACTATATATATAAATTTTTTTAAACCAAGAACATGTATTGGTACATTTTACATATAATGATCATATTCATCACATTTATTTTGTACCTATACATGATGTATCTTGGTTTTGCCCCCACTTCCCCACCCCTCCCCTCTGTTCCCTCCCTCCCTATTTACAGCAGGTTTATTCATAATTTTCCATGATTTCCCTTTCCCCTTTCTTTCCTTTGTTGCCTTTCTACTTTTCCCCCTTTTCTCTTTCTAGTGCTCCTCTCCTTTGTATATTATCTTCCTTTTATACAGTATCTATTACACCTCTTTGTCCTTATTTACAGTTATGGTTTCTCACATCAGAGAAACAATTTGATGTGTACTCATGAGTGTCTGATTTATTTCACTTAAAAGTATGTTCTCAAGGATCATCCATTTACATACAAATGACTCGTTTATCCTTTTTATGGCTGTGTAGTACTCCATTGTGTAGAAAAACCACATTTTCTTTAGCTATTCATTTGTTGTTGGGCATTTAGGTTGTTTCCAAGACTTAGACAAATTGTGTTGCTATGAACATCGTTGTCCATATATCCCTGTGGTATGACGATTTTAATTCTTCTGGGAAGATCCCAGAAGATTTAAATATTTATATATTTAAATATATATTTCTATATATGTATATTATACTATATATTTATAGTTTATAAATACATATATATTGCCACTCACCAGATTTAAGATCACTTCAAATTTTAAATAAATACCTGGTTTCGAAAGTGATGACATAGGTGTTACTGTGTGAGACAAATAAGATGTCTTAGTCAATTTGTACTGCTATAACAAAATGCCTGACACTGAGTAATTTATAAAGAACAGAAATTTATTTTCTTACAGTTCTGGAGTCTGAGAAGTCTAAGATCAACACATTGGCAGGTCCAGTGTGTAATAAGAGGGGCTTTCTGTTTCCAATATGGCATTGTACATGCTACATCCTCTGGAGGGATTGGAGGCTGTGTCCAGACATGGCAGAAGGAAGGAAAACCAAAGAAAGGGCCAAAAATGAGTGAAGAGTAGGCCTTAGCTTTCATGTACTGGGGGAGGAGCCCGCATGACCTACTCACCTGCTACAAGCTCAGCCTCTTCAAACTGTTGCACAGGAGATTAAATTTCAAAATAAATTCTGGGAGGTACACATTCAAACCATAGCACACATAACATGGCCCTAGGAAACCATGGGTTGTGCCCAGGGTCTCAGTATTTTGCCTCAGGGCAAAACATATGTTTATTATATTTACATATTTTTTTTCAGTTTTGGAATGCCCCTCTCTCTGTAAGGGTTCACAATTAGACTGATACACTTTGCATCACAACTTAGCTGAGATTTTGTAAAAGCTTCAGTGATAGGAGGAATAATATGTTACATCACATGGCAAAGGGAAATTAAGGTTGCAGATGGGATTAAGGTTGCTCATCCGCTGACTTTAAAATAGATTGTTGTGAATTATGGGAGTGATTCTAATTTTACTGCAAGGGCTTTAAAAGTGGAACAGGAGGACAGAAGAGAAGGTCCATGGATTCAGTGTGAGGAGGACTTGACCCATTATTGCTGACTTTGAAGAGGGAGGAAAGGGCCATAAATGAAGAAATGCAGGTGACTTCTCAGAGCTGGAAAAGCAAACGTATGGATTTGCCCTCCTGCAGAGGGGAGGCAATCCTGCCAACACTTTGATTTTAACCCAGGGACGCTGTCAGACATCTAGGCAGACATTCTACCGCTGAGCTGAACCTCCACTCCCTGTGTCAGACTTCTAACTGCTGCATCGAAAGATAGTAAACTTGAGTTGTCTCAAGCCACCAAGTGTTTAGACATTTGTTACGGCAGGAATAGAAAGCATATTGTATAACTTCTTAGCTTTTCTACCTTTGGCTTCTTTCTCTTCAATCCATTTTCCACAATTTCCCCAAGATGATCTTTAAAAATATTGATCTGGCTATGACACACTTTGGTCCCAAACCCTCTCATGGTTTACCATGTTGACCGGGATCACAGTGAACTGGTTCGTCATGGCATTCAGGACTCTGCATTATCTGCCCTCACTTTCCAGCTTTGAGTCTAATGTAAACCCCTCCCTCTGTCTTCTCCTTCCCCATATTCCACAAGAATATTTTCTATACTAAACACATCTCAAAATGTATAAATAATTAGCTTAATCACATCTTCTGGAAAATATCACCAACTTTTAAGGCTGCTAAGTGCTTGTTTTTTCTGATCAGTTTATGTGGTGTGTGTGTGTGTGTGTGTGTATCCCCTTGTTTTCTTCCTGATGCATCTAGCAGCTGTAATGATTTTCAGTACAGGGATGACTTTCGTGGCTATTTGTACTTCTCTGTTGTCTTTGCTTGAGTTAGTACAGTGTCTACACCACAGTTCTAAATATTTTCCAAATGTTAATTCATGTGTTCCTCACAACAGTCCCATGAGAAAGAGATTATCTTCTCCATTTTAGGGGTGATGAAATTGGAGCACAAGAAGGTTAAATAATGTTCCCACTTACAAATCTAGTAAAAGTTGGAGTTGAAATTCAGTCCTACACAGTCTAACTCTAGAGCCTATGAATCAGCGCACTAAATAGTGGCCATATAGTATGTCCACACAGAAAAATATTTGATTTTTTTTTCTTTGTAGAAATAGGAATCTTGGTAATTGACTGGAGAAGTTGAAAACATGATACAATTATAGAACCTACTTTTTGTGGTCTCCTTAGATTTGGTGTATATTTGGTTCATCTAATCAAATATTTCCAGGCCCCCCAAAAAGTTTTCATCTATATCCATAGGGATTTGATCAGTGACTTTCTAGTTTCTACTTTTGGTTTTCTTATTGGGATAATGTTGGCTTCCTAGAATGAGGTGGGACGTGTTCCTTCATTTCAGATTTTATGGGAGATTTCTCATGAAATTGTTAATATTTTTGTTTTTTTTTTTTATGTGTTTGAAATATTCACCAGTGAAGCTATCTGATTTTGGAATTTTACTTCAGGGAAAGTTTAAATCTTCAAAATTTATTTTTTTTTAAATATAAAAGAGGGCCAATCCAGTTATTTGTTTCTTTCTGGGTGAGTTTTGATAGTTTGTTCCTTCACGGAAATTTTTCATTTTGTCTAAGTTGTTGAATTTATTGACATAAAGTTTTACATACTGTTGCCTTATCTTTTACGTATCTGGAAAAGTACCAATGATGAACCTTGTATCTTTCCTGAAATTGGTAATTTGTGATTCGTCTATCTTCTTACCACTTAGACTTGCTGAAAATTTACCAATTTTATTGGATTTTTTTTAAAGACTTTTTTTTTTTGAAAATTTCTGTCCTCTTCCTATTTTATATGTCATTGATTTCTGCTTTGATAATTTGTTTTGTTTATTTTTTTCTACCATTAGACTGTGTGGGATCGAATAATTTCATTCCAACTCCAAACTACTTTTTCATGTGGTTGTTGTTTTTGTTTCTTATGGTAGAAGTCTTACTGATTTTTCCTCTTTCATAATAAAGGCATTTTCTGTTACAGATACCCTTTTCCAATTCAAGTACTACTTACAGATTTTGATATGCTCTATTTTAATTTTCATTCAGTTAGTATCTATTTCTAGTGTCTCTCTTGATTTCTTCTTTAACCTATTGTTTACCTAGACATATTTTAAAATTTCTCAATATTTGGGAACTTTTCGTAAATCCTTTTGTTTTTCTTTGTACTTAATTTTCTTAGGGTTAGAAAACATTTTTCAATGCTTGAATTTTTTAAAATTTCTGTAGATGTATATTTTGTCCTAGAATATAGTCTATTTTGATATTTGATGTGCATTTGAAAGTAATATGTATTCTAATATTTTTAGGATACTTCTCTGTCTCATTTCTCTCATATATGTATATAGATAGATATAGATATATGCCTATATACGGCAGTTTTGTTTAATGTTGTTTTATCTGTGGTCTGATTTTTTTTGTTCGATCAGTTATTGAGAGATATTGAAATTCTAGATTATACTTATGAATTTGTCTATTTTCCAAGTAATTCTCAGCTTTTATGTATGTTGAGGCTCTTTATTAGACACATAAACATTTAAGATATTTATGACCTCTTCATGGATTGCTTCTCTTATCATTATGTTATGACCTTCTTCACACCTGCTAATATTCTTTGTCTGGGAATACACATTGCCTCATATCAGTACAGTCAATCTTGGTTTCTTTGGTTTAGAATTAGAATGGGAAATCTTTTTTACATTCTTTTTTTTCTTTTATTTTTAAAGTATCTACTTCATTATATTTTAGATGTTTCTTATAAATGACATACTGGCTATTCTTTTTTACATCAAATCTGACAATATTTGCCCTTTAATTGTAATATTTAAATCATTTTATTTAATATAATT
This sequence comes from Hystrix cristata, assembly GCA_004026905.1. NCBI lineage: Eukaryota > Metazoa > Chordata > Mammalia > Rodentia > Hystricidae > Hystrix > Hystrix cristata. The sequence continues at coordinate 183,363 of PVJO010000530.1, read as the reverse complement.
GTTGATATGGATAAGGTTTAACCTATCATATTCGTGCTTTTGTCATAAACCCATACCACAGTGTTATTTTTGTTGAAACAATTATCCATTCAATAAATTTAAGTAATAAGGGAAGCATCTTGACTATCATTTCTTACCATTTCCTCATTTCCTCATTTCTTACCATTTCCAGCACTCTTCATTCCTTTGTAAATGCCTGTATTTCCATTTGGTATCAATCTATTATTGTTTTACTTCTATTCTGTAGGACTTTCTTTAACATTTCTCTTACGCAGATCTGCAGATTGGCTTTTGTATGTCTGAAAGTAAATCTTATTTTACCTTCATTTTTGAGAGGTATTTTTCCTTCAGTATAGAAATCTAGGTGAACTTGGTTTTTTGTTTGCTTTTGATGTTTCCTTTGAGTACCCTAAAGATGTTGCTCTACCAGCTTCTCTTTTGTATTATTTTCAAAGAGAAATCTGCCGTCGTTCTCCACTGCGTTCTCTGTATGAACTGTACTGTTTTGTTGTTCTGTTTTGTTTTATTTTGTTTCTAATCACGGGTTTAAGCAATTTGGTTATGAAGTAACTTTGGGTAACTTTTCTTTGTAACTCTCATACTTGGGTTTATTGAGATTCTTGGATTCGTGCTTTATTTTTTCATCAAATTTGGAAAGTTTCAGCTACTATTTATTCAATGTTTTTGCCCTACATCTTTCTTCTCCTTATAGGATCCCTGATAACATTTATTTTAGGCAAATGGAAGTTGTGCTTCTGCTTATTGATGCTTTAAATGTTTTCCCCATTTTATTTTAGCTGGTTTCTAATTCTGTCTTCAAATTTACCTATCTTTCATAATGACTAATATGGAATTAATTACATCCAGGTTATTTTTCACCTGTAGAAGATTGATTTTGGTCTTATTGGTCATTTATGTCTCTACTTCCCTTTTTGAACACATAGAATACAGTTATAACTTTTAATGTTTTCGCATGTGTCTACTATGGACCAATTTTAATTGACTGATCTTTCTGCTCATTGAGGTTCTTTCTTCCTGATTCTTTGCATGCCTATAATTTCTGGCATTGTGATTTTACTTGTTATGTGCCGATTTTTTTTTAATTTTCATTAATATTTTTTAATTTTGTTCTGGGAAACCACTAAATTACTACGAAAATTTAACTTTAGTGAGTCTTCCATGATTTACAAGTGAATTCAGAACAGTGTTTGGTCTGGTTTTAGTTATTTTCCACTGAATCAGAAGACTGCTGTGTACTGTTTACAATGCAGTACAGTAAATTATGTGGCTTACTACTCTTGTTGAAGGGAACAGACACTCACCTGGCCCTGTGTAGGCATCTAGCAGTGTTTTCTTTAATCTTTTAGGGTGTTTCTTGGCCTGGCCTTAAGTAGTTTCATCACAGGTGTGTACTAGTAAGTATTCTGCTTAAATACTCAAAGGTGCCCCTCTGCCGACCTCCGAGGTTCTTTCTATGGGAAGCCCTCTTCTCTCTGGTTTGCTGTCTTGGGAACTCTTAGCTCTCTATGTCTCTCTCACTTCAACTGAAGATTTGGTTGGGCTCTTCCTGGTTTCCCATTTGTACTACAGGGTAAAAATTCAAACTCTATGTTATGGCAATTGTGGGATCCACCCTATTTATTTCCCTTTCTTTAGAAACCTCTACTCTATGTTGCCTGATATCCAGTATTTTGAAAACCATTATTATTTTGGTCTTTTTTTTTTTCAGACAGAGGCTTGAATATGTTCCATATTTCCCTATCTTGGTCAGAAACAAAGTCAAATTAACATTCTTCTAGTTCACATGGCAAGGGTGGGGGTTGGGCTTCTTGTAAGTGACAAAAATCTAGGACCCACCCAAAGTTGAAATTTTGTTTTGATAATTTCTGATGGACCACAAACTTTCTCAACCTTTGTGACCTATATGTATTTGCAATTGTCAGAAGAGTGCCAGAAAGCTTTGGAGAAGCCAGTTCTAATAGTTCCAACCCATTCAGCAATGTCAGCTACATTATGTAGCACTGACTATAGCACCTTCTACAGCTAAAGCTGGCTTTAGACCATTTCCATGCTAGGCTCCTATAATACAAATTTGCACCATAAAATGGCCATTGATTTTGCTTAATAGACAAATGACTTAAATTTGAAAGATAAACAACTAAATCTGATGCTCAAAAATTTTTATAAAGTTTCAAGGACGTGGTAAGAAGTTTTACTGCCTACCTGCAACACTTATTTTTGTCAGATTTTTACCAACTAGCTTTAAAATTGTTCTCGGGTCTGACATTTCACAGGATCATTTGCCTTTTAAATGTGTCACTCAATTTTGTATGACTGATCTGTAGAACCTAGGACCAAACATTTTTAATAAAAGTTTCAGCAATTACAAAAGACAGCATTAAGTCCTCACACCATGTTTTGAAAGGCTTTAGGATGTTAGAATTGAAATGGATGTCAGATGTGAGACAAGGGAAGAAAATTCCTTTTTTATTTTTGGCTCAGAATTAATGTTTCAACTTCTGGGCTATGGAACCGTGTTTTCCCACATTTCCAAGCATGCTGTTTTCCAGGCTTCTGTAACTCAGCACTCGCAGGCCTTGACTATCTAGAGGAAGATCAGAACTACAGCAACAGCCATCAAAGATTGTTTTCCTGAATTGCTTCTCTACATGCCTTAGGATCAGTCATTTCAGGCTTCCTCACATGGATGGTGCTGGGGATTTCTAGGGAGCACTTGCTTATGCTTCTTGAACTAGTCCTCTTACAACATAAGATATCTTCATTTTCCTCTCTGTTCTGTGGCTTCCCATGAGTGTGTATCCTGAAAGTGCCTATAAAAGTGGCAGTTCTCCTGGGTCCTGACAAAAGGCATTCGTTTCCCCCATGTCCGATGTCTGTCATACCACTATATTTACAAGAGCACCTACTTAGAGCGATATCACCTCTTGAACCCCACCCTCCCCAAAGTTGATGTCAACAAATACTAGTATTGAGATTCTTCGTGTCTTTTGACAAGAAGGTGGCAAGTGTTGTCCAGGATGAAGATATGAGTTATTGTTGTTCCCAAACTGAGTGCTTGACTGTAGTAACTCAGGGAAGTTTGATGAAACCAGTCTTTGTTTTGACCTATTCTGTTGCAGTCATTCCACAGCAGAATTCAAAGTAAGTAATATTTGAGCAGGTACATGGAGAGCAAATAAGAGAAAGTTGGATGTAGTAACAGAATTACCAAAAGAGGAAAAAAAAATAAAAACACTGCATGACTACATAGGCTGAAGCGGCCATACGCAGACGGAGTCCGGTAGTTCTCCTAGGAGAAGCCCTGCCTTGGATGTAGTTCAGTGCCCCAGCGTCTGCTTCTGTGCTCTCACAGAGCCTGCCGCAGATGTCATCTTTTCCTCAGGAGGACCAGATTCTTCATGTAAATATACTGGGAAGAAACTTGTGCCACCCGTCCTTAAAACATACCTAAATATACCTGAATTCTCCAATGGACACGTTTGTGACTCAAATGAACTCCTGCTACTCTTTAAACACATAGCTCAACCATACCTCTTCCTAGAAATGATTACTAATAAATTTCAGGTAGCAGTGAAATGATGCAGCCGCACAGGGAGACGGGCAGGGGCAGCTGGGGAAGTCCTTAGACTCTCAGTGCTTTTCTAGATACAAGGGCTGAGTGGCATTGGGTGTTAACTCAGTACTTCGGGGCCTGCCAAATCTGGGAAGATGTGTGTGTGTGTAGTGTGACGTGCAGGTGCGTGTTCAAAGATTACGTCAAAGCCAAAATGATGCACTAATAAAGTAGATACAAAATTTTAATTGACCAGTGTTTACCTGGGATCTCATCAGTTACTTTCATTTTCTTTGTGTATGAAAAATGTTTCCTTGAATGAAAGCAAAAACTCCCTTCCCTTCATTGAATGTGTTTTCTGATCTTCTTCAGAAGACTTTGTATAGTTGGTGCCACCTCCTGAACTGGGATTGGGGCCTGGAACCTGTTGGGAGAATCTGTCACTGAGCACCTTTGTTGGCAGCAATATGATATTGCCCTGCAGGTTAGCCATTGTTAGCCTTCTCTGTGGTTTTCGGCTCATGCTCCTGCAACCTCTAGATGGATCTATTTGGAAGTATATTTTTTAAAGTAGCATTTGTTTATATCCACTAGGCTAAATGGATTAGTCTTTGGGATCTCAATATATTGGATAAAGCCAAGGTGATTAAGGAGAAGAGAATCATTACATATCTATAAGAATGCTGATGTTTTGTTCAATAATGTCTTTCATTTGAACTAATTCTTGTTCTGATTTTCTCTGTTTTCCATTCACATGCCCTTTTTGCATTAATGGTTCACTTTTGAATACCAGAATATTTGGTGGCACTCTTGAAGGAATTAAATTGCATCCACAGTGATCATATAATTCATGTGGTTGCCCTTTATCACTGTGTTGCTATTTGAGTAGAGCTGTTTATTGTCCTGAGCTCATTCCATTATTCTCTCTCTCAAGAGGCAAAGTTCTTCCACATTCTAGAAAACACTCCATTTGTATTTTGCATTGACTGAGTGCTACACATTATAGTAATAATTATAATATTTCTTTCTTTTTTTATCTTGAAGAAAGTTGTACTTCTCTTCTTATCCTGAGAGTAGTTCAGTTAAATTGCTCCATTGGACAGATATTAATATAATCCTTTTGTAACAAAAAAGTTTATATATTGATCAGAATTCAGTGGCTCACATATTATGATTCAGATACCTAAATACATTACACCACAACTGAATGACACAGTCATAGTATTATTTTCGTAAAAATTTCTGATGGCTAATCCTTCTCCACCTTCTCTGAAAATATCCTTCATATCCCTAGCCCTGTATTCGCTCATACTTCCGTGATGCCGTTTTCCTTATTTCCCTTCAATGCAGGGGCTATAGGGAAAATATGCTTTTTAACTCTAAATTATAATTTGAAAATTGTTCAAAAATAGCCTATATTTCTACAAATACATATTGCTGTGATAAACAAATAAAATGATAACTACATCTTAAAAATAATTGTTAGTCAAACAAAAATAAAGAATACACCCTGAAAAAAATAATTGTTAGTAAGTAAACAAATAAGCATTAGCATCAACCTATATGAACATGACACATGGGTCATTTTTCTAGATAACTGTTACATTGTATTTAGAAAAATATATCCACATTATCAGCAGTCATTTGCACTGGTGGATAGGATGTGATTTATGAGTAAACGTCACAGTATATACCAGTGTATTATGACAGCCTTGTTTTTTGGAGTTTTGGCAATTGCATCTTCCATAATGAATACTGTCAGCGATCACATGTCACGTCACCACCAAACCAAGAAAGAAAGAAAGAAAGAAACGAAGGAAGGAAGAAAAAAAGAAACGAAGGAAGGAAGAAAAAAAGAAACGAAGGAAGGAAGGAAGGAAAGAAAGAAAAGAAAAAGAAAATGAACTGAGCTGTTGTTTCTTAACTCTACCGTTCAATGGAAAAGATGTTCTGTGAATATCTGTTTGCAGCTTCTAACCCCTTCCACGTCATGAACTGCTGTCATCATCATCGACTCATCTGCATGCGGTGTCAGGCCGGCCCTGGGTGCCCGGTGGGGCCCGGCACATCCTGTCCCAGGTGAGGTTATCACTGAAGTGCTGGTAATATGCTGCAGAATCAGTCATGAAGATCAGGCTCTCTCATTTAGGAGGGAAATACAAAATGACTTTTTAAAAAATTCTGGAAGTCTTTTGAGAGCACGTGAAGTGAAAAAGAGCAAGAACTTTAAGAGAGAGCAAAGAAATAAATGGCTATGAGAATGCTAAGATGGAAAAACGTAGCAGCAGAGCCAAAGCCAGCAGCTCTGTACTGCGAAGGACTTTAGGGGAGACTGATATGAGTCACATGCTGGCATTTTTCTCCTTCCTCTTTCCTGCCTACACACACCATGACTCCAAATCAAAACTCTAACTTGAAAAAATAAAAGATTTCACTGTGTTGGATTCATAATAGTGAACTTCTACCTGATCCCTTTTCTGTCCTCTCAGTTTACTAATCATGTAATAGGAATCCTACCCTGGAGAGTACTGGCACCCCACTGAGGGACCCTGGAAATGACTGGTCCTTGTGGAAGCAGCAAGGCAGGGTCCTGCCATGTGTGGGAGCGGATGGCGCAGGCAAAGCCCTCTGTGCTGACCCCTGCCCACGTGTGGTGTCTGTGCCCCCGTGCCCACTGACTTGAATATGGCACTGCCCGGTGCTTCAGTTGGAAGACTGAGCTTACCTCGTCCCTCTCCTGACCGACGATGGGTTACATAAATCCCACTGACCTAGTGTTATCTTGGAGATCCTTCTGTGCTCTCAGAGAACATTGTTATGGATCTGTCTCCGGTGTCTCCATTCTAAGCTTTCTCCCTGTGGCATGGAGGTTCCTCTAAATCCATCAGTAAAAGCCAACCCCAGAGTTGACAAAGCTGCATAGTAGTTCCTCTTACACATGCCTATCAGCCTCTGAATGCTGACGTGTGCTTGAAACAGGGGAGCTGTAAAAACCCTCGTTGACATTGGTCTAAGATCTCTCTGTCTGAGGTACTATCAGGGAATTTGCAGGGCATTCATCAAAATCAAGCTGATGCAAGCATGAATACTCACACGAAAGAGCCCTTTTATGCTGAAAACTGCTGAAGGCTGGAAAAGGGGCTAATTTATTTAAATTATCCCTCTAAGTGTCAAGCCCCACACTTTCTGGAAGGCGCTGACAACTGTGGGTTAAAGAAAGTTTTCTCAAATTTATAAATAAATTAGTGATGGTAGAAAGTTAACCTGGGAAATCAGAGTAACAGAAAAGTAATCGCCATTGATGTTGACGCAGATGTAGGAAAATATAGTTTTCTGCTATTAAGCTTTTAAATGTCAGCAAATGGCAGTTTAGTAGATCATTTGCTAATAATGATTAAATTTCTCATTAAAATGTTTCCTTCATTATTCTTCAGGTAGAAATGTGTAATTCAATGATTGTTACATCAATTACACTTAAAAAGCTCATTAAAATACTGAAATATTATCTCTTGCAGTCAGAGTACTTTAAGAGTACTGTACTAATTATAAAAGAAATAAACTCTTATAATAGCACCATTTGAACCAATGCCTTATAAATTCTTAATGTAAAGCTAACATGTAAAGTTTAAATCAAATATATAGATCCAATAAAACAAAACCTTTTTAATCTTGTTTTACCTTCGAAAGAACTCTGATTATTGTAATTAAATAATGCATGATATAATAAAGATCTAGAGCGTGTGATTATTTCATTGGCAATTGAATATTGGTGCTTTTTATTTATGCAAGCAATGTATCACAGGCAATATGCATCAAGCATTAAAATATTGATACAATTACACCTAGACTGCCGAACCAATAAAAAAAATCTGTGACATGACTCTGCTGATGATAGTAGGACAGTCTGAAATCCTTTTTAAATTTTAATACTCTGATGTGCTGGGTTATGCTAATTTTGCTAAGAAATAATGCCTTCAAGATTCACTGTTGTGTTTTATTTTATTCCTGAGTGTGAACAAATTCAGCTTTGCTCAGCATGGCTAACAAGAGATTGTTTCTGTACACATTTGCCCTTTTTTTTTTTTTTTAAAGAAATATAGAAAGAGCAGTAAGGTTTGGGGTAAATATGTCTTTAATTATATTCATTCATATTATAATAATCTTTCTCTAATATGCTCATTTACTAAGTTTAACAGTTCTTCTAAACATTGAAATGCTCTTAGTCCTTAAGTCCTTTCTCAAGAGACTGAAGAGGGAAAGTTTTCCTTGTAGTTCTTTTATTCTTAAATCCCTGGCGATGACCATACAGGGCTCTGAGCCTCTCCGAGAAGTCCCTGATGGAAGCAACAGTGACAGGGTCATCTGCCATGTGCACCTGGGTTCAGTGTTACACAGCTGACCCTTTTTCTCGTCTGAAGAAAATGGACCAAAAACACCTTTGTTCTGTACACCAAGGAGTAATTTAATACATAATTATTGACTTAAAAACAGCAACAGAAACCGACTTTATGTTCATTTGGCTGCCGAAATGTTTGTGTGATTTGGGAGACCTTCCTGTTTGCTTCTAAAAGTTTCTTAGAATCCTGCCCTGGCTAGAGTAGATGTTTTCTGTTACCCCACCTGGAAGCAGTATTATTACAGAAGGGTGCAAAGATTCAGGATATGATACTTGTACAAGGGACTGAAAAATAATGGCACAGTTCACTTCCCTATTTTATGAAAGAGGTACCCCAGACCCTGAGAAGTAAAGAGACTACACAGCCGTGTCTTCTCTTGACCAAATTTCAAATCAGAGTGGGATGTAATGGGATTTGCACCATTGTCAGACTTCCGCTCAGTGATGTTACCACGTGGCCTGGTGAATATCCTGAGCCCTAGTCAAAAGGTACCTGAGTCTGTGCTTTCCAGAGCGGGGCCAGGTAATATGGAGCTTTGAAAGAACTGAGCACTGTTGAGCCTGAAAACAGAATATGTACGATGTAGTGACTTAATTGCATTTTAAGAACTCAGAGTAGTCCACGAGAGCAAATAACTGTGTAAGTCCCATCTTCACCTGTCCTTCGGCTGACTGTAGTTCCCCCTTTAGCAATGTCAAGTGTATTTGCGCCCTCTTTTCCTGTATGAGTAAGTAGCAGTGGCTGGCAATGATACAGCACAGTTGATCATCATGAATGTCTATAGGATGTCATATTTATGCTCTTCTGTTTAGCTTAAATCTTACTCAGGTTCTAATAGCAAACAGTCCAGTTGCAATGGGCTGGCATTGCAAAGCATCTGCTCTATTCAGATAAATAAGACCAATGTGTTTGAAGGGCAAAGTTTCAATACAAGTGGTCTGCCTTTTCATTTGGAAATGCAATTCTTGTGCAGCATAAATAACAAAGGGGAAAGGGATCATTTGCTAATTGATTAATTTTCTTGTAAATGAATTACAAACTTGTGGAGTGTTAAGTGTGTGCAGAAGACCTCATTACTTTCCTTTCTCCTTTGAGTTTGGAAGTACAAGTAATGATGAGTCCTTGTCCTCTCCAAGCTGATGTCTGTCGCACCAGGCAGGAGGCCGTAGCTGTGATGCACTTTCAGTACTTGCAAACCGTTCTCCCTGGGATAGAGGAATGGCCTGTGCACACTGGTACATATGCACATACACAAAGGAAAAGAAATTAAATTTCATGCAAAGCACTCCTCTAAATGAACAGTTCTGTTGGGGTTGAAGAAACAGGGTTTTTTTTTATTATTATTATTAGGTGAGTTTTTTCCTTTATTTTTGCATTCTATAAATGAGCAGAGTCACGCTGGATAGCAATCTTTTGTGAACTAAAAGCACCAAGGATTAAAGATCAGAGAGAGGAGTGTTCACAAAGTGCAAAAGCTGGTGGGGTTGCAGCGCCTTGATAACCACAGAAGAGTTGATAATTAACATTCCTGCTTCCAGGCAAAGGGCAATTGGCCTTCCGGAGGTGGACCTCCGGCACTGTTTCTCTCCCCGTATGAAAGTGGCTGATTTAGCCAGGAAGGTGACAGTTAAGGCTCTTTGCTAGTAGAATTTTTGCATCTTCCCAGTGCCTGGCTCCGACTTTACCACAGAGACTGTCCATCACAGTTGTTATGTATGCAGGCTGAGTGAGCCCGCAGGGGATCCTAGTTATTTACACTCTTTTTCAAGCTTCGAAGCTGTTATAATCATTCGCTGTCAACTTTGTGCTGACACTGAATTTTACTTTGTGTTTTTTATGCTCGGTTTGGGTCTAAAATACTGGCATCCATACCCTACACTGTAATTCCATGGGTGACTGAGCTGACCAGCCGCATCCTGTATTACTAACAGAGCCCCTGGAATCCTGCTACATATGGAAATTTCAGGATTTGTTGATTGTGGACAATAAACAGAGTCCTCTGGCTTTGTGCTTTTATCCTGGTGGTGGCCTTCCACAGTCAGCCCCGTGCCCTGTTTTATCTTACTACATTTTTGTCTTTAAAGAACAACTATCATTTTTGTTTGCCCTGAGTTTTAAGCTGGAACTGGCAAACTTTCCCTTTGCAAAACCTAGTGTGCTTTTTTCCAGTGGTTCCTTCCTTTCCCCAGATTCCTGTTTAAACAACAGGTTTATATTCTCCCTCCATGTTGTCTCCTCCCCATCTCTTTCTGCCTGTGTGAGTCAACATACATACTCAAAATGCATTCATGATTCAGATCAAAACAGAAGTGTTGTCCTGGGTGGTATGAATGACAAGGGACAGATTATAAAGACACTGGGTAACCCTACTAGAGGGGTATGAGTGATATGCTTTTAGACTTCATCGAAGGACATTTGCATGCTCAGACTTAAATGCCCTGTGTCCCAGTCATGCAGGGAATAAATACCTTCCTCTCACTTGTGAACAACATTCTTTCCATTAAGCCCACGGCCTTAAACCTTTAATGACAGGGCGGCCAATGATTTCTCCGTGTTTAAAGTGTACTATGTTTCTATGCACCATCTCCTTCTTCAATATGAAAATTTCATGTACGTTGGGGCCCAAAGGGAGTGATCCACAAAATGATATGACCCTGTTCTTAACTGGACTTGAAATAAAGCTGGTCAAGGAGCTTGTGTGCTTGGCCAATGTAATAAAGTAGACAAATAATTACCGAGCAAATCAAACACACTTGCACCTCAGCTGATTTTGAAATATTATCTATAATCGGGCACTTCTGTGCTAGGAGGAAAGGTTAATAAAGTAATTTAAAAAAGATTGTGTGGAGTATTATAGAATCAGAAGAGGACAGGCGATCATAATTGTTAATCTCCTGAAACACCAGTTCTGCATTACACAAAGCAGATCTTTTAGTACATATTCTTATTGTGTATTCCACTTATTACTATATTAGCTTGGTTAATTATCCTTCATAAAAATCTTCCTTTAGTTTTTTGGTACAAAAATTGATATGATTATTCTAGCAGACCTGTACTGTGTATATCAGTCTTAAACTATTTGGGGGAGACCCATATCTTTGAAAATGAATTGTCTTCTTTTTTGCATGTTCCACTAGAAAGCAATGTTGGAGTGGCAGTAGATACGCTTACCTTCTGGCAGATGTTTGGGGTTGAATACACAGGATAACTTTTGTAGTTGAAATCACCGAAATAAAGGAAGGTAATTCTGAGTTTGCTGGTGACCATTTAGCATCCTTCAGATAAAGCTATGTAGGACATAATAATATACTGAAAGATCCATTTATATTTTTAAAAGTCTGTTTTTATATAAGTCTTGTTCCAAGTTCTGTAAATTTCAGGCACTCTTCTGTTGAAGAATTGATTTGATATGGAAGCAGAATGGGTTTGGAGGGTGGGTGAACATGAGAAGACACATGTCCCATCTCTACCACTAATTAATTGTACAGCAGGAGTGATGAATCACCCTCATTGGTACTATCTGAGTAACAATAAGATGTACCTTGTAGGACTTCTGAAGGATATAAGAAAGAACTAGTACACTTCAAACCTACCTGCTAAGGGTGTTATTCACAATAGTACCTCTGTCACTGAATTTTCCCATCATGTGCATATCATAATATTTTATGATATATAAGGAAAGATACTTCATGTTTAGCTATGTAACTATTTTTAGTTTCACTTACCCCCATACTAGCTAGAAACAGATTCTTTTCATGTTTTCCTATGCAAATAATTTGCACTTTGAATTATGCACCTTGCTTGGCCCTACTGGATCAGCTGGGCATCCTCAACTTTTGTTGTTACTGGCTGACATCTCAAACGATGGATATAGCCCCTTCTGGACTCCCATATTCACTTTTCTCATATTCATTCCTTTACCTTCTTGAAATCACGTATCCGTCTTTGCCATGTCACTGAAGGGAGCTTGCATTAGTCCTTGGTGGCCAGCGATCAATTCTTGAAGCCATACCACTGACCTGTCTAAAGCACTTGGCCAGCAGACTAGAGGCTTATTTAGGTCAACCCTCAGACCCTCAGCCTCTGTTGACACAGTGTGCTGGTCAGTCTCCCACCTCTGTTTCACGCCCCCGCCCCCATTCTGCTTCCTGCCTGGAGAGAACACACCGTGCACTTAGCCTCAAACCTGGTCCCCCTGGCTTTGAGCCCTGCATAGGCTTCATCTACTCCCACACCTTCAAAGAGCCTCCCAGCTGCTGACTCTGGGAGCCTCCAACCTGGATCCAGCCTCCAACCTGGATTCCCTCATAGGAACAGAAAGAAGCACACATTTCTGGTTGTGGCAGTGTGAAGTTCTGCAACCAGGTGAAGTTACCACAACTGTCAGTGACCACATTTTGTGGAAACTTTAGCTTCAAGTGAATTAGTGTCTTAATTTCTGCAGACTGAATCAGTTGTGAAGTTTTTTGTTTTACATAATTTGGGTGTACAATTTAGCCAGCAACTAAGCAGACTTTATAAAATGTAGGTGCCTTATGAGACAATCATCTACTAAACATTGTTCCTCATAACATCAAGCATTCAGAAGTTTTCCACTCTTATCTACCCATTACAGCATGGCCAGACGCTGAAGGTATGGCACAGGGTCTGAGAATCCTGAGGACTTTTAGAATGACTGAACCGAGGTGTCTATTAGTTGCTTTTGTAGATTCAGATTTTCTTTTTTCCCAGGAGCAAATACAGTTCTTAGAATTCTTAGCAGTAACATTGGCAATATTCCAACAAACCAGTCTTTCTAAGGAATTTGACCCACAAAACCTGGTCTATGCTTTCAATTAAGTAAAATTAAAAAGGAAATGAATTAAAGAAAAAAATCGGAACATATTGTGACTCTCAGGTGGAATTACACACCACAAAATGTTGTGGCAAATTCTGTCTGTTGCTTGAGTGGGGGGAATTTGTCTCATGCGGGTTTGGATGAACATTCAAGTCAGGAACACAAGTGCTCAGTGTGTGCAATTGAAAACACGGCTGTTCTTGAAACAGTGACTTTCTTAAAGAAAATTCATGGACACATGTAGGATCATGAGGCGGAAGGTATCAGGGGAGGGTGAAGGAATCTTAATTATGAAGGGAAATCAAAGGTTCAAGCTCTCCCTTCTCTTTTCAGCTTTGGAAACCAATTATCTTCACTCTACATGCCCTGCTACTATAGTTTGTACTTCTTGATCTAATGTTGCTGTTCCCTCTGTTTGCAATTTTAAGACATAAAGTGCTAATAGAAGTTGCTAGACTTTGCCAGAAATAGTTCATCAGGACATCAGGACAGATAGTGTGCAGATAATAGTTGTCTTTTTTTTTTTTTTCAACAGTATTTTCCTTTGACCATGGTTACTAATAAAAGTTCCACACATAGTGCAGTTCTGTAAGCAGGGGTGAATTCTACAGGCCAGGAATTAGATAGCACATGATTTCAAATATAAAACATATTAGCCTCATGTAATGCTGGCCAAGAATTTATTGATGAAATTGATTTATTGCTATAAGCTCTGCTTTAGTAATGCCTTTCACTCCCTTTCCAACTCCTACTCTCCCTCCCTTCCCTTCTTCCTTTCTTCTATCATTCCTTCTTCCATCTTTTCTTCCTTTCTTAGATATGATATAGTTTTTATTAGTATTAGCTTTAAATGATTTGTTGAATTTCCTTGCTTATAATGCTCATGTTAGTTAATTCACTGTTCAGAGTTTCTTTTTGTTTTGTTTTGTTTTGTTTTGTTCTGGGGATCGAACTCAGGGCCTTGTGCTTGCAAGGCAAGCACTCTTAACCACTGAGCTAAATCTCCAGCCCTGTTCAGAGTTTCTTATCTTTACATTTTTGTACGAGGTAAGAGTGTTCCTGCAAACTGTGGAGATGTAAAAATATGCACATTAAAAATAAAAAATTCAGAGAGAATTAAAAAGAAGTGGCACAACCATTGCATTTCTTTACATAAGGTCACAGCATAGCAGTATATGATGTTTTTAAAATAAGGTAACAGAATTTCATACTATGAGTACTTGGGACCCAACATAGAACAGGTTAGAAAAGTAATATAGTCAGAGTAATTACTTCCATCTGGCAAAATATTTCAGTCAGCGATGACTAGCAATAAAATAAAATGATCACCTTTAGTATATCTATTACAAAAACAATTGTCTAAAATAAGAATGGCTTAAAATACTTGGTAGACTATAAAGCATTGATATGAGTCAAACTCCTTTCCCACTGTTGGTCTCACTTGCTCTTTCTGTCACACAAGCAAGCCACACACACGTGCATGCACTATTGCATATGTATGCCTGCACACACACACACACGCACACACGCGCGCGCACACACACACACTTTCCTCATGTTAACAGACTGTGTTAACAGCTTTACTTAAACTGTAGGGCTGTTTTTCAGGGAAAACAATAGGGATTTAAAAATACATATACTATTATAACCATCATCTTCTTAAAAATGAGTTTTCTTTTAGCTTTTAAGATTTATAGAAATCACTTATAGATTCCTTAGATTACTATTCTTTCCCCCCTCTCTTTTTTTTTATAAATATAGTGAATGTGAAACATTATTAATCCAGTCATAATATCATCTGATAGTAGTTAATCCCTTCTTAGGCACAGCTTTTCTTGGCCTTTGGAGTATAAAAATGTGCTTTTACTCTTAGGCATTTTATTTAAGCACCAATTTATTCTTAATGTTTAATTGTCTCCTGTAAAATACCACAAAGTAAAGTGAACGCTGTCTTCAAAGTTCCTTCCTTGGGAGTCTTCCAATACTCTGTATCCTGTTATTTTGTCTGCTAAGGTCACGGATCAAGGACAGCTCTGTGCCTGTGGTTTGGACGTGGCTATTGGCTCTGACAGGATGATGCAGCCCGCGCCAAGATCCTAATCAGTCAGAAAAAGTCTATTAAGTTTGAGCCCTTAAGCTGTCTCAGCCAAATCAGGGATACCAAAGTTACATTTGTTTTTGTGATGACCATTCATTTTGGTCAAATGAAGAAATTGCTCATGTGCATTTTTGGCTTCAGGGGCAAAATCTGTGAAAGCCGTGTATATTCTAGCCTCTCTTCTTTTTTAGTGACATTATTGAGAAGACACTTATGAAAAAAAATCATTTTTATTGCAGCTGTTTATAAGTCACGTTGATCATAACAGTAAAGAGGCAAAAGAGAGGCAATCAGAAGCTTGGTTTCCTCCTCTTCATGAATGGCCAAGTTGGGAAGGCCCATACAAAGTATGTGTTGGCTCTGACATAGTTCATGGAAAGGAGTGAGCTCTTGACTTTCATCTCTCAAACTCATGCTTTCCTAAAACCAGTGGTCTGGCCAAATCACTGAAGATCTGAATTTTCCCTCTTCGATCTTAGATGCTAGCTGTATTACTCTTTTTTTTTTTTTTTTTCACTGATAAAAGGTCTTTGGTTTTGGAACAAAGCTGCCTAAAGATAGCAGTGGGATCCATAGCGACCACAAAGTCAGAATTAACTTTTTTTTCCCCTTATCTGCTTTAAAATTGTTTTAGTTATCCGATAAAAGGGCATTATTTTTATGATGTATATGGTGTTCATATGAACTTAACTTCCTAGTAAGACAAGATGAAAAAATAAACAATAGGGAATCCGGTTAAGCTTTATTGTGTTGACTCAGTTACCTTGGGAGCTGTCATACTTAGGCATGTGTCTGGGCAGATCAAGGAAGCGTGACCTTGGGGTTGATATCTGGTCCTTTGCCTACCCCTTTCAGCTTCCCAGCCACTATACACTAGGAAACTTTGCTCCACCAAGCACTTCTACCATTAACACCTGGCTTTTCCTGGTTCTTGGTGACCCAAGGGGAAGAATTAGCCCAAGACTACCTCATGAACAATGAGAGACCACGTGCAAATAAGGAAGTGGTTTCAAAGTGAAAGAGTTTAATAAAAAGTAATGCATGGCTAACAGACAAGCTAGGCCATCACCAGAATGTGAGCAACAATAAGTTCCTGGGGCTGGGGATTTAGCTCAGTGGTTAGAGTGCTTGCCTTGCAAGCATGAGGCCCTGAGTTCGATTCCCGGTACAAAAAAAAAAAAACAAAAAAACAATAAGTTCCTTTGTTCTAGTTTCTTTTATTTTACTGCACTTCCTGTTTTAGGGTGTTTCACACTCTAGTTCTGCATATTCATGATTTACACTTGCCCTACTTTTAATTTTGAATTGTGCATGTGTTTTCCCATCATTCATCAGTAATTAAAATGATGCATGAGATTCAGTGCATATGGGTGAAGCCTTAAGCAAATGATAATGAGGGTAGGTCAGCCCGAGCGAGAGCATCCAGAGTAGTCAGGGCACATCTGTAGTTCTCCTTGTGATTAGTTCCTGGTCACCGCTCCACCTAGGGTATTTTTTTCAATTGGTTGGAATCATTTCACACCCTGGCTCCACCCCCCAGTTCCAGTTATCAGAAAGTGCAACCTGTCCTGACTCCACCGTCCTAGACCATACCCAATCCCACCACTCATGTCTGGATACCTGCCTACACCAGATGTGCTTGCTTTAGAGCCAGGTGACCATGGAATCTTCTGAAACCATGTGCCAAATAAACCTCTTCTGCTTTGAGGTGCAGGCATTGGATAATATGCAGCAGTAATGAAAATCTGACCAATACACAGTATGGGCAATGTCTCATCTTAGTAGGATAGTAGAACTTTAATGTATTTGTCAGAGGAGACCTTAGTTATTATGTTTCACAAATGAGAACACTAAGGGCCAAAATAAGCAATTAAGTATCATATCCAGATACCTAATGACACAGAAATTATTAGAATCTATTTGGTTTCATGAAAATGCAGTTTTCCCCACCAGTATTTATCCAAACCTGTGTAACCTCTTGTGAGAATTTTTTCTTGATTTTCATTAGTTCAATAATAAATAAAATACTCAATAGTAATTACTGTGTAGATCAGGCAGACTTGACAAAAATACACAATGGAGAAAGGAGTCTCCTTAATAGTGTTAGAAAAACTGGATATCCACATGCAGTAGAATGAAAGTAGAAACTTAGCAAATATCACAGACATACAAAAAAAAAAGAAAAAAAAACACAAAGTGGTTGAATGGTTTTAATATAAGACCTACAGCTTTACTATCCCTAAAAGAAAATATGAGAAGGAAGCTTCTTGACATTGGTCTGGGCAATGCTTTTTTGAATATGAAAGCATAGGCAACAAAAATAAAAATAGACAAGTAGGACAGTATCAAACTAAAATCTTTTTCCCAGAAAAGAAAGTAATCATCAGAGCAAAAAACAATCTGCAGAATAGGAAATATATTTGAAATCTATATATCTAATAAAGGATTAGTATACAGGATATATAAGAAATTCAAACAACTCAATCACCATAATAACAATGATGCTCTTTAAAATAGGCAAAGGGTCTAAATAAGCATTTTTTAAAAGAAGACATACAAGTGGCTTGTGGGTCATTTCAAAAATGTGAAAAAAATTGATGAAATGCAAATTAATACCGCAAATCATTTCGCATCTATGAAAATAACTATTATCAAAAACACAAACTTAACAGTTATTGACAGGAAGTAGAAGAAAAGGAACCTTTGCAAACTGTTGGTAAGAATGTAAATTAGTATGGAAAACAGTAAAATTCCTCAAAAGTTAAAATTAAAATTTGAACTACTTTATGATCAAGTAGTCTCATTTCTGAGTTTATATCCAAAGGAAGTGAAATCAGCATCTCTAAGACATATTTAGATTCCTATATTCATTGTAACATTATTCACAATAGCCAAAATATAGAAAAACTAAAGTATCCATAGACAAATGAATAAAGAAAATGTGATGTATTTTAACAGAGAATACAATATTATTCAACCTTTTAAAAGAATATTTTGTCATTTACAACAATATAGATGAATCTGGATGACATTATATTAAGTGAAATAAGCCAAACACAGAAAGACAAAATTTTGTGATTTTATAATCTAAAAACGTAGAGCTGTTAGGAGCAAAGAGTAGAATACTGCTTTACTGAAGCTGAGGTAGGAGAAATGTGGAGATGTTGGTCACGAGTACAAAGTTTCAATTAGGTAAGATGTTAAGTTCTAGAGAGCTAATGGACAGCATGGTGACTATAGTTAGTAATACTCTGTTATATACTTACAGTTGTGTAAGAGAGTCACTTTAAGTGCTGGCAACACACACACACACGCGTAACTATGTGAGGTAGTGGATATGTTAACTGGCCAGAATGTGGTAGTCATTTCACAATGTGTACATTTATCAAGCATCACATTAAACACCATAAATACATATAATTTTATGTGTCAGTTTTACATCAATAACGTTGGGGAAAAATCAAGTCAGCTGATATGATTGGAGTATAGCTTGTAAACCTAAATTTTCTAAGCCTCAGTTTCCTAACTTGTAAAATAGTTAGGCAGTCATTCATAACTCAGAAATTTATTGTAAAAATTAAATTTGAAAATGCATATAAAGTTCTTCACACAGATATGGCACATTGCTATGGCTGCATCCTTGATGAATATCTAACTTCGTAGCTTACTGCTAACCCCTCCAAATGTAGAGCTGAGGGGAGAGAGGCAACTCTAAAGTTCCACTAAGCAAAAGAAGCATGAATGAGTGTGATATGGAAAATAATATATTTTCTAAGATTGCATTGTGAGAACTGAAAAAGTATAAAAATTATGGTATTTCAAATTGGCATACTATTATGTTGTAGTACAGCTTGAAGACAGATGTAAAAATAAAGTACAGATGTATCTTTTTTAGTCAAATTTGATACATGGAAATCTAGATTTAGCAAAAGATTGGTTATAGGGTCATTATTTGCTTTGCAAAGCAATTTGGCATAAGGCTTTTTTAAAAAAGAACTTCTTTACTATCTTTAATGTAATATTTCATTTACTGAAAAAAATCACACAACTTTACAAGAACTCATTTCATGCATAAAATGAACCACATCTGTTGAATGTATATGGGAAAAATTGAAATAGAAAGAGCACATTGAAAGTTTGGAATAAGTCAGATAATAAGATGTGAAAAATAAAGTATGAAGGAAATTTACACTAAAACTACCTGTATTGTTAATAAGATTTTAACAATAGGTAGTTTCTTCATAAAATAGCTACTCTGTATGACTAGATGAGAGATAGAATGGAGGGGAGAGAGCATGAGTTGGCTAATATCACTTCTCTTTGCTTTTCCATTTCATAATGAACTGATTCATCCCAAGTCTTCCACATGGACCTGAAGTGCAGCCATATACAAGCCCTCTACACAGAGTCTCCTTGATTTTACAAGTCATTCTTTCTGACTAAAATTTCTTTTTTAACAACCCAGGAACTTCAGAAATGAGTTGTTTTAATCAGCTTTCCATCACTGTGACAAAATACCTGAGATAATCAACTTATGAAAGGAAAAGTTTATTTTGGCTCATGTTTCAGAAGTTTCAGTCTGTATTCACTTGAACTCATTACTTTTGGGCCTGTGGCAGCACAGTGCATCATGGCAGGAATGTGTGGTGGGAGATACTGCTTACCTCGTAGAGGATAAGAAGCAAAGACAGAAGGAAAGATGAATGGGCCAGGGTCCCAATACCCCATTCAAGAGCACACATAATGACCTAACTTTCTACAACTATACCTTATATAATGTAGGTTCTATTACCTCTGAATAGAACCACATGCTGGGAACCAACCTTTCAACCTGCAGGCTTTGGTGGGACGTGTGAGATCCAAGCTACAACAGTAGACATCTATGTCTCTCTCAAGCTAGGTTTCACATGTTCAGGGAAGTGATCCTGAGATAGCATTTGTCTCCAGCACAGGGCATTGCAATCAGTGTTGAATACTGGTCTACTTTGTCTTGACTCAGCTATGTTTGCAGTTGAGCATAATAGTGCAGTGACTCGAAATCCAATGACTCTAACTTTCAATTTGCTTCCATATCTATGTAAAGTTTGATCTAACTCTTGACTAGTTTCTCTGGGCCATGTCTTTTTCACCGATGCTATCAGGAAAACCAAAGCTATGTTACATTTTTTCTGAGGGATTTGATAAAGTATATGAAACTTTTAGAATAGTGCCTGAAAAAAGGTTGGACACAAGAAATGTTTATATCATTCTTTCTGTATCACATTGAATTGTATTTTTGGACCTACTTTGTTACTTATTCTGTTTCCCCTGTTAGACTATGAGCTACCTAAAGGAAAGTATTAGAGCTGACCCAGCTCATATTGTCAGGGCCTATCTGACTCATACAGAGTGGGCACCAGTTCATTTGTGAAGTCTAATTGAGACAAACACATGAGCATATATTTTCATGCAAGTCCTAGAATAAAGCTTTGCAGAAGAAGAGAAAGAACAAAGGAAAGAACAAATGGGTAAAATGAAGTCCAAAGGGCGCATATCATGAGAGAACTATCCAGATTGCCTCTAATTAATTAACAAACGTTCTTTTGGAACATTTATTCAAACAGTTTTGATTCTCTAATTACACAGGTGTTTTAATTTTTTTCCAATTTAATAGTATGTTATGCAATAATGTATTAAACGTCCCAAAGCTGAGAGTCTAAACTGCTTGGCTAGTCAACCTAGGAAACAGAAAGGGAGGAACAACCACCACCGAGAGCAACCAAACCCAATGAAACAAACAAACAAACAAACAAATGAAAGGAAGAAGGGCTATGAGTTAAGAGGGAGGAAGAGACTGGTATGGTTGGTCTCAAGTCAAGCCTGGCCAGCTTAAGGCGATTGCTACTTCCCTCTCCACAGAAACAATTCATGCATTGAATAATTGTTTCTAGGATTTTGCTAGCGTTATTTTTGGATAGTTTTTTGGTTTTGTAAATTAGAAGTATTTCCTTTTATAGACCACACTAATCCCTGGTCAAACACGATTTAAGTGTGAGTCCAAAAAATTATTGGAAGGTTTTCTGCAGTCACACCTGAATCATATTGTAGGTTCATTCAGTAACCTGAGAAATAATTTGTCTGCCTGGGAGCCTTGAACTTATTTAAAGCAACTAGGTGATCCCTCAGCATGCCTTGACTTCTCTTGGGCTTCGGGTTCCCTCTCAACTCTGTTGTTCTGCCCTCTGCAGTGTGAAGATCATTCTTCTTGACAGAGACCATAGAATCAAAATAGGAGTTGAATAGTCTGTTTTCTCTGTGACATCCGTTAACATTTTGCTGTGTGCCCCAATCAATGTACCTGTCCCTTTGTTATGCTTTACAAACAAAGCTTAAAATAGCATTCTGTTGTCCTTGGCAGTTTTTCTGCCTAGAGTCAAACTTTAACCCTCCTAACAATATTGTTACAGCACTTTTTTATACTAGCTCATCACCACATTTTCAGACTTCCATTCTGGGTGTATGTCCCTTTGTAGTGGACATTCAGTAGCTTTAAAAAAGGGGATGAGAATGTTCTTTTTATGTTGTATTGTTTTTTATATATAACTCTGAATAATCTATGATTATTTTGTCAGAATGGTAAAAATAGGCTTACCTTTACTTTAAAATAATTTAGTCATGGGATTATCTCTACAAGTTGTCTATTTTGCTGCCTAGGTTCCTAAATTCTAAGATAAATGCCTATGCCCAGAATTATTTTTCTGTGAACATAACCAACTCTAAAATAGCATGTTACTTCTTTTCAAATTTCTCACCAATTTCAGCTCACCAACCAAACCTTACTACTTGGTCAAAATGAAATTACATATTCACTATAATGTACCTTTTTAATTGTTATATATGAACATATAGAGCAATTATGTTGTTCCTCTCTAACTCATACCTCATGATACAACCGAGTATCAGATTTGAAAAGTTGCTGTAGTCATTTGCCCTTTTGACTTCGTGTTTAAGTATCGTTTTCTTGGTTTGGGGATTTTTTTTTTTGGTCATACATATTTTTCCCACTCTTCAGATAATCATTTAGGCCTGTGCAGAAGTCTTAAGCAAAACTGGAGACAGATGACACTACTTCCTGTGTGTTTCTCCCCTTCAGCTTCTTACTTGTGCCTTCATGCCTCTAGGGCAGTGGTGGGGAACCTACAGCACACATGTTATTGTTTTTCTTTTACAGCGAAAGATGTTAATGTAGGAGTTGTTTTTTTCTAAACTAAAACCTTGATATTCAGGTTTAATTGCAGTGTTGGCACTTTGCGATAAATAGGTGGGTTTGAGGTTGCAATTTGGGTGCTCATCTCTGAGAGTTTCACCAACTCTGCTCTGGTGAGGTTGCCATATCTCTTAGAGACAGCACTGACTGTCACATGGGATGCCAGAAGTGTGTCATCTTTCCATACATTTCACACTTACATCCCAGGAAAACAGTTCATTCCTTTCTGTCACATAAGGTCTAAATATGAACCTATGAACTTGTAGGAGGCCAATAATTCCTTTTCTCTACATATGCTTCCTGGAGAAGATGTTAAAACTCTTTCAATGTAACTGTCTGGGAAGTTTTTCCTATTCTGTATTGAATAAGAAGGAAATTTTCTTATTCTGTGTTGAAGAAGAAGAAGAGGAAGAGGAGGCGGAGGAGGAAGAAGGAGGAGGAGAAGAAGGAGGAGAAGGAGGAGAAGAAGAATTAGAATTCTGTGTTACCATCTTTACAGAAGTATTGAGTTACTACCCAAGGAAGTAGTTCCCAATATACCACATGAAACACCCCCCGCCAACACACTCTGTAGACTAGAATTTCATCTCATTACCCTCTTGACTCCAGATTCAAATTTTCTCTGGCTCCTTAAAAATACTTTTTCCTCTATATTTTTGTGGCATTCTGTTTTAAATGTAATTTGTAAAAACTGCCTCCTTTAATAAGCTGCAACCATAGATTTATACCCCTTGAGTGTACTTGAGTATATGAACCTTCTCAAGATAGAAGTCCATTCTGCATTTACAGGAAGCTTACTATTGAGGACCTGTGGCACGACGACAAATATAGTAGAAATATTCAGCAGGGACCTCTGTGGTCATAATCTCCCCAAGCCCCACTCTCACAGCCCCACTCTCACAGCCCTACTCATAAACTATATGCTGTTCTTCATCAGAGTTAGACTTCTTCTACAGGATTGTGTGTTGTGGTACTGATTGTGGTGTGATGCCAATAAAACTGCCATAAGCCAGAGCTCTATGAGTTGAATCTGTATATTGTATAGCATGCCCAATTACTGAACTTCCTTATTCAAAACCAAAGCTGAAAAGCCTCCCTGGAAATGTGACTTCCTCATTGCTTTACTACTTGTCATTGCTTCCCATTTCTTACATCTGATTAAACCAATTGGAATATGGTAGTAGGGCTAGGGGAACAGATGAGAGGTAGTTGCTTTTGAAGTACTGGGAACTGTGAATTTGTTCAGACTTGGATCAGGAGCTAGAGCGAGTTTGGGGTACTGTTGGACCAAAGATGTTTGGGTCTAGGCTTGAGTCTAGGGTCATGTCCCCATAACAGGGGACAACTCAATCTCTGAACAGGAAGATAGGAAATGGGGTTCTACAATCTTCCTTGTACTTACTTATCCTTTATCCATTCATCCCATTCTTTACTCACTTTGTATCTCGTGTGTTTCTGTTTCCTGGAAGCAAAGGACAGGCCAAGGCAGTTTGGATTTTAACTCAGCTGTACGATGACACATTTGCTTTCTATGAATTTACCTTGGAACCAAATTGTTGCTTAAGTAATATTTCTATGCAAAAAGTAATTACAAATTCTAAAGCAATTTGCCAACAACTTTTGGAATTAAATACATTTATCCCTAGGGGGCTGGCTCTGTGAGGTTTGTTGAGTTAATATGTAAGTATTTGTATATTCCAGAGTGCTAC
Organism: Hystrix cristata; assembly: GCA_004026905.1. Lineage (NCBI taxonomy): Eukaryota > Metazoa > Chordata > Mammalia > Rodentia > Hystricidae > Hystrix > Hystrix cristata. Next base: position 159,502 of record PVJO010000530.1, on the reverse strand, counting down.
AGTTCCAAAAAGTTTGGAGATCTAGCATAAACCTGAGTATATTTTGTTGTCAAATCAACAAAAGAAAAACTTCACTTGATCAAAACATAGACTATAGTATTTTAAAAGTTCTTTCCAAGTAAAATTTTATGTATACATTGAACCTTGAATTAGTGATCTGTATTTAAGAATAAAATTATAACAAATGTATGAATTTAAGTAGATGTTTATTTACAAACCATAGCTGCCCACTTTGATCCCCTAAGTTTTTGTTTTAGCCTTAACATTTAATTAAAAAATTAACTGTACAGGATACAAAGTCAACACTTAAAAAATCAATAGCTGTTCTATACACTAAAAGTGAATTAGCTGAGAAAGAAATCAGGAAATCTATTCCATTCACAATAGCTTAAAAAAAAAAACTAAAGATCAACCTAACCAAGGAGGTGAAAGACTAAAATGAAATTTCAGAACACTGATGGAAGGAATCGAAGACACTAGATGAAAGGTGCCTCCATGCTCATTGATTGGCAATATTAATATGGTTAAATGGCCATATTACCAAAAGTGATCTACAGACTCAATGATGTTCACACAATTCCAAGGACATTCCCCACAGAACTAGAAAAGATAAATGTATGATTTACATAGAAACAAAAAGAACCCCCAGAAAACCAAAGGAATCATAAGCAAAAATAACAAGACTAGAGGCATCACAATATTTGATTTCAAGTTATATTACAAAGCAGTAGTAACAAAAACAGCATGCTTACTGGCATGTAGTTAAACACATACATCCATGGAATAGAATAAAAGATGCAGAAACAAAGTCACACAACTACAACCATCTGATTCTTAACAAAGAAGCCAAAAATATACATTGGTGGCAACACAGCCTCTTTAACAAACGGTTCTGGGAAAACTGAACATTGGTATGTAGAAGACTGAAACAGGATTTCTGTCTCTCACTCTGTATTAAAATCGATTCGAAATTCATCAAAGGCCTAGGTATGAGACCTGAAACTTTGAAACTGCTAAAAGAAAATGTAGGAGAAACATGTCAAGTCGCAGGCACAGGCAAAGAGTATTTTAATAGGACTCCAGTCACACAGGAAAGTAGCAAGAATCCACAAATTGGACCACATCGAGTTAAAACATTTCTGCACAGCAAAGAAAACAACTGCATGAAAAGCCAGCCTACAGAATGGGAGAATAATCTTTGCCAACTACTCTTCCAACAGAGGATTAATATCTAGAATATGTAAAGAAGGAAAAAACGTAACACCAAAAAATCAAACAGCCTGATCAATAAATGGGCAATGAATTGAACAAACACTTACCAAAAGAAAAAGTACAAATGGCCAATAAATAGTTAAAAACTTGTTAACTATCTCACCTTTCGGGAAATATCAAACCTACACTGAGATTCTAGCTCGCCTAAGTCAGAGTAGCTATCAACAAGAATACAAAAACCCAACAACTTCTGGTGGGGACATGGGAAAAAAGGAGCCCTTCTACACTGCTGGAGGAAATCTAAATTAATACCACTCCTATGAAAATTGGTATGAACATTCCTCAAAAAACTAAAAATGCAGATTCTATTTAATTCAGCTGTACTACTCTTTGTACATACCCTAAAGAATTTAGGTCACCGTATTATAGCGATGCCTTGCATACTCATGATTATTGTGGCATAATTCACAATAATCAAGATACGGAACCAACCCAGGTGCCCACCAACAGATGAATCGATAAGAAAATGTGGTGTATATACACAATGGAGTATTATTCAAGCCATAAAGATGAACTGAATGATGTCATTTCTGGAAAATGCATGAAATCAGACATCAGCATGTCAAGCAAAATAAGCCAGACACATAAAGAAAAGTGTGGTATCTGCTCCCTAGTATGTGGAATCTAAAAAAGATGACACGAATGTAGAAGGGAGAGTGTTATTAAGCGAGATGAACAGACTGAGGAGGATGGGGTTGTAAGAGATGTTAACGAGGAGGATGGATATGGTCAAGATAAATTATGTATATTGAAACCCAATGTTTTATAAAATTATTAGGCAGTAATAAAAATATATTTAAAAAATTAATTATACTAGAAAACAGAAAATGTCCTATCTGCAATTTCCAAAAAACAAGTCCATAATGTAGTGAAAAAACTTAATTGAAAACTTTTATTGTGCCCCTTTACAAGGCCATAAATGGTTTATCTTTCATTTGATTTATTTTTTATAAAATCCTCCACCTACTCTATATGTGCATGTGCATATGTATGTTTTTGAACAGAATTAATAAAGGTCGAAGTGGTAAAACAAGGACAATGCTTGTTTCCGTAGAACTGTGTTTCTGGTAAAAAGCACGTAAATAATTACACTTTATCATATCTCGTCAAACTTTATTTGATTTTCTGAATAATAATTATATTAACATCTATGACCGAAAGTCCATCTTTCTTCCTTATTCTAGTAATTAGCGGGATATTAATATCTGTTATATTCTAATCCTTAAGAGTCAAAACTAGTTATGTGCCACTCACTCGGCCCACAATTCCGCACACATGAAAAGAATGATAGAAGAGACCTCAGAGTATACAGTTGTCAAAATGTACCTGGAAGCTCTCAGAGGAATATTAGAACGACTGATGACTGCTAAAATAAAAGAAGTCTCAGGCTTCTTAGTTAAGGAGGATTCAGCAGAATTTCTTAAAACGTCACTTTGGGCGTTTATAAAACTGAACACATTACAGGAATGCTTCCTGCAATTAGAATAGCAACTACAGGTGGAACAGATTCAAGACTGCTTACCACATTGTTTATATCGCGTTCCCCTGGTCTCCTGAGGCCACAAAGACAAGGAATTGACCGGAGTTTTCTCTTCAGATACTAATGCGCATTAGCAGTGACACCTTATTAGGGGGCCCTGTGTCATTCTCTTAAAATCATAGACATCCCACCCAATTAAAATTGTACTTTGTGGAAACCACAGAAGCATAGCCCAGGTGCAGCGAGGAAACTCTCAGGGGCTGGGAGCTAAACGACAGGCTTACGCTGAGCCACAAGGTACCTGCTTTGGGCCCCTGAAATAAACGTATCTTTTGCATATATGCTGTCTTGTGGCTGCCAGCACTCTGCCAAGGAGAATTGCTATTTTAAATGGAGACTCTTTCTGTATCAGCAGGAAAAATTTATATCCAGTCAGAGAGAAAGTAGAGAGCAGCTCTTGTTGTTCGTCACATTTTAGTGCAGGGAAGTGCTTTGCCCTAAAGGTGCCAGGTAAAGAGAATTGCCAAGTAAAGAAAATTTATTGAGTGCATTTTCCAAAAGGGAAGCATAATCTGATGTTTTTGTTTCTAGGATCTCAGAAAAATAACTTTCCTCAGTTCTTATATCAAGTACGGGGACACATAAAGGCAAAAATCCCAGGCTGTCTTAGATTGCACTTATGTAAATTTTTTCTATTTAACCATGTTTTCATTCATAATTATTTTATATGCTTCTCTTTATTCAGCTGTCTGCCTCTGTCACGTGTCAAGTTGCTGAATTTATTAGTGCCCCCCGAACCACATTATTGTGAGTCCACGCGCCTGTTCCCCTAGGACCATTCACTCGGGGATAACACAGCCCCTACCTCCAAGCCTCTCAGATCCAGGGAACACAAAGTCAAACTTGCCTTTGAAAGCCAGGGCCGTCCCATCTCCATTCGAGGCTTTAGGGCTGCTTTCTCCCTGGCTTTGGGAAGCGCTTATGATCACCCAGACTTTTCAGCCTTTCCTGCCTGCTAACCATCAGCCCCGCCCTCATTTTATACCACATCAATTTTGCTTTAGCTGTCCTCAGAGTTTGTTGGTTTGTTCAGACTGGTCTTGGTCGTCATATGACAGTGTTCATATTTTCCATATTCTGGGACTTTAGGAAACTTAAGCTTGACTGAAAAACAAAGGGACAAGTCTAGATAAAATGAAAGCACCCCCGTGCTGACTTGATGCTCTCTCACGTTGTCTGAGGACACCAAACTGTCACAAAGCAACAGCAGTTCCAACGCTCCCTTCCGAGAGGGTCTGCGGTGACAGTGAAAGGCTCCACCTCCGAGCAGGTGAAATATGTTTGTTAGGGAAGGCCTGCTCGGTGGTAAGGATGACAACAATTAGCACATGCTACTCATTAACAAACGGAGATTAGAACACAGCCGAAATGGCAAGCTGCCATCAGTGCGATAGTTACGGGGCAGTTTAATTTCTAACGAATGTGAGCGCCGGATCAGTAACAATATTCGACAAAATGCCGCCTGCATTCTCTTATGGCTTTCATTACCAAATTGAAAATCTGTGTAGATTTCTGAAAATTACTTTTAAATGTAGCCAATCTCCTAGACTGCAAGGCTTGATTTGCTGGTGAGGGAGCCCTGCTGTGAGATTTTAATGAAAGATCATAGTGGCCCTCCAAGGCCGGCAAAGAGCTATGGGCCCTGGAAGACCCGAAATAATCTGTTTTACTTTTAATGGCAGCCATTTTATATTCATTAAGATCAAAATGCAGTTTTGCAGGCAAATTGCAAAGCTGTTCCACTCACAGCTTGAGAACCTGGAGGCCCTACAGCTTTTTATCTTGTTCATAAGCAAATATGCAGTTAATATCTTTTAATATGCTTTGATGCTTGCTACCTTATGGGTACATTGTACCAGAGGTTAGAGAACTGCATGTTTCCTTGGCACAGTCAGCCACCAACTAAAGCGCTACTCCTTTTATTTCCATAATGGCAGAAGAAATGAGTCTCTTTTTATCCCCTCCCCATTTTTTTTAAAAATATGAGCTCTGCTCAAATAAATTGTAAAGCACTGTAGAGTGTACATTCAGGGTTTCAGCAAAGGCACGGTTTTTCACGGGGATCCATCTGTTGGTGGTTTATATTATTTAAATTTATACAGTCACATTATTTAAATGTAAACAGCCAAATAAGATAGGATCAAATCATTGGCACCTGGAAACTGTGCTCTCATCCTCTTTGATTGTGAGGTTGTCTGCATTAATAATGGAGTTCTAAAGACTGTGATTCCACCTGATATACTGTATGACCTTAACAGTTGTGATTTTATCAGGGTTTCACTGTAGTAGAAAATGAAGGTATTTTGCAGCTCATTTCCAGCAAAGCTAGTTTGCATTATCTTCTGTCCAGAGAAGTCCTCCGTGTTTTGCGTTATAAAATGCACGTGCCCCCCGCCCCCCCCATTGCCCTCTTTGTGCTATGCAGCTGTACTTCCGGTCTGGAACCATGTTGTAGATTAAAATTCCATCAGATTTCTTGGAGAAGGTGAATCAACTATGCTCAATAAGGAGGAAGGAAGGAAGGAAGGAAAGAAGGAAGGGAGGGAGGGAGGAAGGAAGGGAGGAAGGAAGAAGGGAAGGAAGGAAAGGGGAAGGAGGAAGGAAAAGAGGAAAGAAAAAGGAAAGAAGGAAGGATAGGATGAGGTAGGGAGAACGTACTGCATCTCCCATTTATAAATTTCCTTCTTGTCTCTCATGCAAGAAATAAGGTATCTGCAGGTGAATCATACTACTTGACTTGTCGTCCCACCTAAATTCTGCTTTGGTGAGGCATAATTAATTGCCCCGAATCATAGGACTATCCTGACAGTTACAAGAGCAAAATGCAGGGGGTAATTTGGCAGAGAAAAAGGGACCACTCAGATTGCTTTTGCTGTGCCTGAAGATTTGGAGTTTAAGCCAATTAGGACAACAGAACTTTTGCTGCTTTACCTAAATTATTTTGACTTTTGAATGTGCTCGGGGCATCAGGGTCTTAGACAAGGGGTGGGAGTGGGAGCACTTCCTGTGCATGGAGTAAAGCCTTCCAGAATTATTGAGCAGAAGATGCTGTGCATACATCACCATTGGAGTTCTACAAATCTTGGAGAGCGAGCACTGTGGAGCCAGCTACTTGAAGAATGGGAGGCAGCCCCTTTATGAAAGTTAATATTCGTTGTACTGTCTCCCAAAAAATAATGGGCATTATGACAGCTCCGGGGAAAGTCCTGCCTTTCGATCTCCAGGCCTGCTCAACCTTTGTTCTTACCTGGGTCCCTCAGGCATATTATAATATTTTATGACATGTTTACAAGTCCTAACATCTTACTTTGTGCAACTGCATAGCTTCTTTACAGGTTCAAGAATGCAGACTTTGACTGTCTGATGAGGGAATTTGATAACCCCCTCTCCCCAGGTCTCAGAATGAGGTGAAGGTGTCTGGCCTGCCAAGACACAATTTAATGGGCTTCTGAAAACACTCAAAAGGCAGACAGAAATGTGTGGATGGGCAGCCAGCCAGAGTGACCTGGGGGATGGGGCCAGATGATTTTAAGCAGAGTGAGATGGGGAAGGAATGTTTGAGGCCAGAGCTGGCTATGCAAGCTGGAGGGGTGCTCTGGAAGCCTGAGGGTTGACTATAAAGGATTTACGGAGCTTGAACCTGACTCTGTAACTTAAGAGCTAAAGCATTACCACCTGTCCAACTTTAAAGGGGAAATGGAAAATATAAAGAACATATAATTAATTTCAATTACAAGCCTCACATATCTCAGGCCAGATAGGCACTATCTTCATTTCCTGTCAGTTCGATGGGCTCCGATACAAAAGTAATGTAAATTAAATTAAATTAAATTAAAACGTAAAATTCCCTCTCATGTATCTCTCTTTTCTATTGTTAATGCCTCTTGACATTTTGTCTTTGGTATACTACACACTTTTTTTTTCCTTCACAAATATCTACTTCAGATGTTGATTTCCAATCTGTCCTTCCAAAACTATTTTGCATCATCCACCACCACAGGACAATTAATATATTAAGAATCTTTGGGGAAATGATCAGAGAAGGAATTGAGAATGCACTGAAAAATGAGAGAGGTTTCCTCTGGTGTTTATTTACAGCCTGATTTCAGAATTACCTTTAATTTCATAATATAGGCATTTGTGTTGCCTGTCTTTGTTATTTTCAAAAATAATATAGACATTTTCTTAGG
>PVJO010000530.1:0-150000 GCA_004026905.1 Hystrix cristata | reverse complement strand
TCAAATAGCAAAATTGTATGTTGTGCAATAATAGCCTACATGCATCTGAACCAACTGCCCAGTTCAAATTCAAGAGCTTTCATCTTTATGCTAATTTTTTGCATGGCTGCTGTGGAAAACTTTGAAATGTACAAAAATATGGCAAGCAGTCCTGACTTTGGAATAGAACCTTTGGAAACCACCCCGAGAAAAACAAAGTGTCTTGCATTAATACGTTATTCTTTGTTAGAAGTGAAGTTAACCCTCTCATGCCATTATTTTGATTCCCTTCCTTATGTATATGTAGATGTAGTCATTCTCTCTCTACTTTTATTGCCATATCTAGAAATAGAAGTTCATAGTGTTTTCCTTTTTTGAATCAGAAGTAGGTAAACACCAGTGAAGCTGAGGGTGTAGGATGTGATTTAGTGTAGGTTAGCATAGTGCAGAGGGTATTTTGCAATAAAATTTTAAATTAGGGGGAATATATTTACTGCCTGTCGTGTGTGTGGCTTATGAACTATAGGTTTGATATTTGGCAGAATGTGTAAGAACTGATAATTAGGTATGTGTGTGTAGGTAGTGACATTTGTTTAAAACAAAGTACTGTAAAACTGAATTCATTTATGCCTCTTACTTTGTTCAGTCTCTCATAGACAAGTAATAAAATATACCAATAATATCTCACTTTACAATAAGCTTTAATTATAGAGACACCTGATAAAATGCAGATGAGCTATCTGTTGGAGAGCTATGTGAATTCTAATAAATAGAATTGGTGGTGGTAGTGTGGGATGTGTGTGCATGTGTGCGTGTGTGTGTGCGCATATGTGTGTGTGAGAGACAGAGACAGAGGCAGAGACTCGTACATTATAGTGCAGAGATTTTTTGAAGGTGAGATTTTAAAAATTTATAAAATTTCATTGATGAGATCATATGTTACAAATTTTAAGAAGTTCTCATATAATTTGTCTTTAATTGCTGTGTCAAAATATTAAAAATAGCAATGCCATAGAAATACAACTATTTGATGACTGTATGTTATTTTTTAATATTCCCATTTGAAAACCTTAAGTTTTATTTTACAAAATAACACTGCTTTAAATGCAAGAGGCATGAATGGATAATCATTTTAAAGATCCCAAATTGTATAGATATGAATGATAACAAATCCTTGTCACTTTTCTTCCTTCAGGCAGAATCTGACCATTGTCCCAAGTTACATGAGAAATCCCAAATGAAATTAAACGAAAGTCCTTCACCAGTTAAGAATCACCCAGAGAAGGCCTGAACTAAAGCCCTTTATGGTGCCAGGTTACTGTGAGAGCAATGCTGATAATTTCCAGTTTGTTTTTTCTCACTTTTATTTCTGCTATATCCCTCAGCAGAGGTTTATTACAATAAACTTGGATACTAAATGAGGCTTTATTAATTAGGGATGGGCAGAAAACCAGCTGTGACATAGTGACCCCGGGTGGGAAGCCAGACCAGAGTAATTAAGACATAACATGGTAATGGGGACAAATAATGAATGCATTCAGTGACCTGATGGTGAGTGGTGCCCCCTCTACAGGCCTGTTTTTTTTTTTTTTCCTTCCTTTTTCTCCTCTTTTAAACTGACAGTCTTACTGAATTGCCTTCATAATATACTGTGGTACAAATGTCTCCAAAATAGTAAAAACGGAAGAAAATATGGGCAACCATTAGAGAAGAGTTTAAAGTTTCAAGGCTTCTTCTGTTTGTGTGGTACAAGAACTTTCTATCATTAGTGACCGGAATTGGTATTCCTTTGTCATTCATGATATAGCATTTCTGTTACACAGGGAATGGGCTGAGCATGCACCTCCACACCCCAGCATTATCTGCTGGGTCTTTCTTATTTCTTCCCTTGATGCTAACGCGCCTATTACATTGAAGAAAATAAAAATACAGAAGAATCCAACAGGGCTGCCGAATGTCTAGAAGGTGAGAAAAGAGCCTCATGTACTCTCTGTTCCAAGTTAAACTACCCAGGGAAGAGACTGTGTAAAGCATTTGTCCCTCATGGATGCCGCCGAGAGTCTGCAAAGGCTGTAGATACCGCATGACAAAGCAGCTCATGAGGAAGATGAGTATAGTTGTAAATGCCTCACACAATTTCCACGTGGGTACAAACCTGACTTGCCCACTCCTTCCCTCTAATATATTTGAGTTTGGAGCAAGGGTGATTGTGCCTGAAATAAGAATTTTATTTTTAAAATTTAAAAAACATGACAAGTGCCGTCTTTCTAAGTAATGCATGCTGACTACTTCACCAGATGTTCGCGTTGTTTGGTACCTTTGCAAACCTGAGAGTTAAACAAATCTTTATTCACACAATTTCAAATTTGACAGAATAGATCCTTAATATAAGCTTACTAACCAATTATCTGTGGAGACATGTAAAGTGATGAGTCAAGCAATCATCAAAATAAAAATGTCCAATAAAATATAAACAAATGTACCATCAAAATCAAACAAAATATAGACATTCTTGTAATGGGTGTTAAGACATTTTGTTTTTCATTTTCTTGACTTTCAAGGCTAATCACTTTGATTCTCCATTTGTTTATGTGCACTTACCTGGCCAAAATATTCCTGGTACATGATATACCTAAGAGATATTCTGGCCATGACTTATAATCATTTGGACCTCCGCTCATTCTTTGGCTAAACAAAATCTTTACCCAGTATTCCAAGTAGTAAATAATTACTAAGTAAGTTTTAGCATAATATTAATAGGAAAAAGTTTTGCATTTAGTTATAGCTCTCTTAAGCAGTCTGTTAGCTGCACTTTAGTCTAAAAAGCTTTCCTTTCTCTTATCTGCAAAAAATTTCCCAACAGCTATGAAGGAGCCATAGCATTTTGGTAATAAATTTTTTGTGTCATTTGCTTTTTCTGTGAATCATATGGTTGTTGGCATATGTAATCTATCAGTAAAATATTCTCTATCTGTTGACAACTTATTCTGGGGGAACATAAAAGACCTGGAAAAACCAAAATACATTTGCCCCCACTTTATTTCAAAGAAGCTCTGTTGGGTCCTCCTCTCACTGAGCAAAGAAGATCATATCTATATGTGATCCTCATATATATATGAGGAAAAGCCAAAGTGAGTTTTAAAAAAAGGTGAGTTTTAAAAAAAATTAGAAAAATAACATGATTGTAAAGGTAGCTATGTTTTCTTCCTTAAGACCTTTAATATTTGGTTTAGCATGATACTCACACGGGTGGCTTCAGGAAAATAGTAAGAGCATTTTTCTGTGTGTTAATTTTCTGCTTCAACAACAAAATATGTGAGATAAACAGCCTTTAAGAAAGAAAAGTTTATTTTCATTCATGGTTTTTGAGGTTCCAGTCTGTGGTCACTGGGCCCTGTTGCCACTGAAATTTGGACGGGGAAGAACATTGCGGAGGTAGCGTGTGACCAGACACTACTCATCTCATGGCAGCTGGAAATCGAAGAGAGAGGAAGGGGCCAGGGCTGCAGTATCCCCTCAAGACATGTCCCAGTGACCCAACTTTCTCCCACTAGGCCCTGCCTGTTGAAGGTTTCACCACTTCCCAAGTGTATCACAGGCCAGCAACCACGCCTTCTACATATAAGCCCTGTGGGGGATAGTTCAAATCCAAACCATAGCACTCTTTATTTGAATCCTATATGTTCTATTAACATAATATATATAAGAAGAGCCTAACTCTTATTCCACCTCTTATGTAAAATCTGTTTGCATCTATCCATCTCCTTTAATGTTCAAAGCAAACGTTCATGCCTTCAAAGAAAAGGGCTATGGGTGTAAGTGCTGGAAAATGGCTATGGGAAGGAATGTCTTAGCTAACCTAACAAGAGCTTTATGTTTGTTCCTCTAATCCGTTCAATTCTTCCTTTTTTGGTGGGTTTTATTTAAAAGTCAGGAGCAGGAATTTCGGAGCTTTGAAGAAATAGTTTCCACATCCTTTGAGTAAGTTTACAAAGTTTCCCCCTTTTTTAGTATAAAGTGAAGGAAAAAAAAATTCCCATAAATAAGAAAGAGATCCTTGGGCTAAGTCAGACTCCATCCATTGCTTAGCTGAAAATATATATAGAAATTTATAAAGATGAAAGTTAAATTTCTGCATCAGCCCACCGTTAACATTGTCAAGAACCTGTGTATCAAGCACGTAGAAATTGTACCCCAGAGCATGTCACAGGTAACTGGAATGAAGGCAATTGCTGCCGTGGTCTCAAAAGACAGGAGAATGTTCTTTTCTCTGGAAGCTATTAATGCTGAGGCAGTAAACATTTCCAGAGACGCTTTCCCAGAGTGGAGTACTTTGCATCTTCCCCATTCATGCTTTTGCCTGTTCTTTGTGCTTGAAAAGAAGAGAACTGACAGCATATAAAAAAATACCAAATGGAAGATGGACAGAAATTGGAAAGAAGGAAAATGATTAGGGATGGACCAAGAAAACCATCTTTTTTCCTGATCCCTGCCTTGTGGGTACTGAGAGAAAAACAATTTCACTGGCTCCTGGAAGCATCATTTTTTAACACGTTTGCTTCTCATCTGTCTGTCCTTGTATTTTTCAGCTTTTCAAAAAGATGTTTGCCTTTTAAAAAATTTTATTAGTACGTGTTTGCAATACATGAAGTTATATCCACCTTAAGGAATAAGTACATGTACATAACATATCTTGATTCTTTTTTATTCCCCTTCCCATCCCCACCCCCATCCTCCCTCTGTCTGTACATCCTCTTTCCCAATTTTCATTATTATTGCTAATATTATTATTTTTATCTCACATTTACGACATTGTTTACATTCATTGTGTGTGTTTGGTAAGTGCACATGATATAAATTATAGTTTTAAAAAGGCTATGATGTTAAAAGCATTCACATTAGTTCATATCAAAAGAATAATATAGCTGAAAAGAAACTTAGACATTATTTGGTAGACCACGTTCAATGGATTTGGGGAAGAAATCAACTATCCTGACTCTCAGATCTTCAGATTCTAAGCATTTTCAAATCTCTCTCTCTCTCTCTCTCTCTCTCTCTCTCTCTCTCTCTCTCTCTCTCTCGCTCTCACTTGTCTGTCTACTACATAATACTAAAATACTCATACATGTCTATACAGTACAGGTGCCTATATGTAATTTGCATGTGTGTGAAAATTGTAAGACCATTTAACTTTGAATCACCAGTGACTGTGCTGAGGACAGCAGGGTGCACAAAGAAGCTCCTGTATTTGCTGCTCCTGAACCTCTTGCCCCCTCACACACACACACACATGCATGTACCTGTGTGCCTTTAACAGGGTCCCTGTCAAGTCTGGTGTCCTGTTCAGTTTAAGTACCAGAAGCACAGGCAGTTTGAAGGATGGGAATTGGGGACTTATGCCCTCACTCTCTTTTTATCAGTCTACAATTTTTCAGTGGCTATAAATGGGCCTGCTGTATGACAATCCATGTAGTTATTCATTTATCAATATTTATTGAGGCCCACACTATACTAGGTGCTAGGTACATAATAGAGGTCAAAGAGGTGACATCTTTGTTCACACAAACTCATTTAGAAGAGTTTTGTTTCTTTCGTTTTTATATTTTTAACCACGTAATATTTTAGGGAATCTATCTTTTCAGTTTAAAAAGCCTTTCTTTAAGAATTAGAAAAGTGCTGCCTTTGTAATTTCTGGTAGTAATTTGATACAATAATGGCAGGTAGGTGGTATATAACAGGGGGATTGTTGAATAAAAAAAATAAAATGATTTCATGTATTTTAATGAATATTTGAGTAACCAAGATGACAAATGAAATAACGAAATATCAGAGATAGGCATGTAAGTTGCAAGATTCTATTTCTCATCAGGTATATTTCATTCTATGTTAAGCACATGCATTAAACTAAGCTCTCAGATAAATTAAAATCTGCAGATGATCTTTGTTAACACTTTCAGGTTGTTTTGATGTAAGAAAGAAATTTGTCACTCATAGAACTTTTTGAGTTACAAATTTGACAACTAATTCTCAATATACATAGTGATAAAACATCTGCTCAAGACTAGTCAAAAGCTCATTGAATTCTGTGAAGAAATCAGTCAGGCCTGTTGCTCAGTGGCATGTAGACAAAAAACACCAACTGATCGGCTGAGTTTTTCCCTTTTGAATGGGTTGTTTGGCATCTTGTAGACCCAGCCTATGATTATACTGCCATCTGTATTCTTTCTTACATCAGGCTTATTTCAGCCACAACTTATACATGCTGTTTTGAGACGAGCTAGTCAATATTTTGGTTTGTCTTTAGCTATAAGAACGCCGTAGACAGTCTTGCATGAACTTGGCTCTGCCTTGTTAATTCTCTGTCAGTTCTGGCAGCTATAGGAATTTAAGTTCATGGTGTAGATATTTGGATTCCCCTCAAAATAGAAATAAAATATGTAAAATAAAATCTTAAAATAGGCTGCTTTCCTTTGACAAAATATCCCAAACTCCTAGAAATGGCCAGCCATAGTCAATATGTGTGTACATATAGTTTTAATGTAAAAACAATACAAACAAAATAGAATATTTTGAAGTGAACAATTGTTCGTGTTCTGTTAGTTTTCAAACTACAAGAGGCAATTGAATAAATCTTCCTTTCCCTGATTCAACCTTTCAACAATGCTTTTGAATCTTCAAGATCCTATGTGAGAGTGAATTATTCGCTTAACAGTTAAAAATAAATTAAAATATTACATGTATTTTTCCTCACTGGCAAACATACAGTAGCACAGTGTTGTGGTTACTACAGTAGTGACTGATTCTTTCATCCAAGGAGGGCAGTAAATAATCAAAAAGTTTTTGTGTAATGATAAAGCTGCCAATGGTTTTAACAGGCCAAGGCCGTGTTCAAACATATTCTGTAATGAGAACACCTAAATCGAAAGTATCTTTTTTGTTTTTCCTTAATAAAAGTGGGCAGAATAAAAACAAATGAAAAGGAAATATGTATACTTTTTATTCAATAAAGGGACAAAGAGGTAGATTTAGGCTTTCTGGTCCTTGAAATTTATACAAATTGGGGACCTCATTTAAAAAATATATGTATATATAAAATTAAAAGTGAAATATCAAGTATAAAGTGAATATTAGTCTAAAATAAGAGGATGAAAGGTCTTTGGAAGGGGCATGTATAAATCAGAGTCCCTCAAATTTGAACTTCATTGCTTTATTAATACAATCGATGGATTAACAGAACAAGAAAAAATGCAAATTACCTGGAATTTGAGCACCGGAGAACTTGTCACAAAGAATATGATTCATGACATATCTTACGTGAAAATTTTTTGACTACCTACCATTCATGAATATGCTTATGTAGCATCATCTGGGTTTCTTCCATTATTCCAGTAAAATCTCAGTTTGTTGACTTTTATTATCCTACAGAACATTTCAGGATCACTAAGTAATGACCCTTTGACATCAGGAAAAGACCACATGCCACCAGAAGAAATACATCCCTTAGAAGACATATAAAGTGATAACTGAGGGTTGGGAGGCTACAGGTTTTTGCCTCCCATGTTCTCAACATTCTCACTTTAAAATAAAACCCAGAGAGCAGGGGCAATTTGCCTGACTTTCCACAGCCCATTAGAGGCAGGGGTGAGTTCAGAAGACAGAGCTGTGGGCAGCCAGTCCAGAGCCATACCCACTGAGTTCAACTCTGTATCAACCTCAGATTTTCTATTTCCAAAGCTTCCATCTTCACTGGGCTAGCTAAAGAACTTTATTGTTGTGGTTACCACTATTGCTTGCTCGGTTAACATTCTTAGAACTGCCTTGTAAATTGTAGCATCTTCTCTTAGGTTTACATGGTATCAGTCAGCACTTATATAGACCTTCTGAAAATGTGATGCTAATTAAGTTTACTTGCTCTGACCACTGAAACCACTTGTGGTGGCACACCATCCTGCAGCTGTGAGTAATGTGATTAGCACAAATCTGGGTACATGATCCTCTACTTTTAAAATACTCCTTCCAGTTCTTTATTTTATTCATTCACATAGAGATGGTGTAGGTGTTCTTGAGACTGTTTTTCTAGCAGTTTGACAGAAATTAACTTTCCCACAAAAAAACAACTAAAAATACTGGTTTAAGTATAAAAATCCATTTTTTAGCTCTATCAGTGATATGGTAAGAAAGAGTTTAAGCTAATTGAAAACAAAATCCAGAGATTTATACAAAACACTAAGCATGAGCTGTGTCATATGGGCGCTGATGAAACCTAGACGAAGATGGCTTTCCTTTTCACTTCTGCACGGGTCTCAAGGGACAGGGAACTAGTGCAAGGGACAGAAGTGACCTCTACTAGAATTGGGCCCATAAAGAGCCATGCACTCATTGTAAATAGAAATATCACACTTCCCAAAGAATCAGCAGGATAAATTACTAATCTTGAACACTGAATAGAGGAAAAGCTCTTTTCTGAGAGTCCTTAACACTACTGGAGATTGCAAGTGGAATCCACTGCACTTGCATGTGGTCAATAAAACTTGAACCACGTATTTAATTAGAGTGATGCTAGATCACTGTGTCTCCAGGTACCTGTCAGAAACAAAAACAAGTCTTGTCTAAACGAAACCAGTTCAAGTCTGAACAAATTTGCACAAATAATGTTCAAAAGATTATGAATGCAAGTCTAAAAGTTAAAACACACACAGAAAGTAGTAGAAAACATGAGCAAAACGAATATGATCCTAATCTTTTCTATATGATATTTCAAATATCATGAAAAGACATGAGCTTAGTAGGTTTAGCATAGTTAATGAATTGGAATAGGAACCAAAACTGAGTAAGAGAAGTTGGATACAGCAGTGCATGCCTGCAGTTGCAGGACTTGGGAGGTCGAAGAAGGAGGTTCACTTGATAACAGGGATGTAAGAGCAGCCTAGGAACACAAACCTTATTTTTAAAAAAAAAAGTGAAAAAGAGTCTATAAAAAACTGTCAAGCAAGTTTAAAATTAACCAAACAGATCAATGAAAGAAAAATGTGATGATTAAAATTTAAAACTCAACACTCACATCTAAAATCAGAATAGATACTGGTAAAAAGAGAAATAATAAGCTGAAAGATGTGTGGTGGACTTAATATGGTCAACTTGAGCCAGAACGCCCAGCCAGACTAAGTTGATGTGATGCTGGGTGTAGAGGATCCATCTGAGAATTGTTGCTCACGCAACATAAAGCAGAGTGGGAGCCGAAGCCAGTCAGCGGGTGTTTCCCAGGAGAAGCTCTGCTGCAGCTGGTTCTCTCAAAAGGAACTCAGCTGTTCTCATCAAGGAAGGAGCTCAGGGCCTTGCTGTCATCAAGGATGGCTGCTGTTGATTCAGGGGAGCCCTGGTTGTCATCTCTGCTGCGAGCAGCGTATCCTGGTTCCAGTAAAGATTTCTTCGGCCATCATCTGCAGACATGGACGTACAAGGGACAGTGCCCTTGATTAGACCTTTTGGGTCTCCAGTGCCTAGATAGACATTCAGCACTTCCTGCATTTGGCTTGTGGGTGAACACTGTAACTTATAAATGTCCTCTATTAAATTTGCTCTCTTACAAACAAGTGGCTCTGAAAACCTAACTAAGACAAAGACGTATCTGAGGAAAATGAAAAGTAGTATAGGGAAACAAAGAGATGGAAAACATTTCTGCATTATCAATAGATGTAGAAAGTAGAGTAAAAATAATTTAAGGCATATGTAATTGAAGTTTTAGTAAGAGAAGAGAGAAGTAACATCTGAAGATGAAATGGCTGACAATTTTCAGCACTAATGAAAACACCCATCCTTCAATTTGAAAAAAGAAAACTCCAAATGGGATAAATTTAACAATCCACATTTAAACATAGAGCTCAAAATATGGTACAAGTAAGCCTAATTGTGTCAGTGATAAGGGAAGCAAATAATCCAGTGAAAGATAAGTAGGCATACTTAACACAGAAACTATAAGTGAATATGAAATGACCACTTTTATACTATCCAAAACCAAAACAAAACAAAAAGATGATAGTCCAACTTGATTAACATCTGAGGAGGTAGACAGTAAACTAAAAGAGATTACTGAGATTTTATAAAGGTAAATGACTTGCATCATTAAATGTTGAAAAGTTAGTTTTGTCCAGATTTAAATATTGTATTTGTATGCAATACTGAAACAGCACATAGCATCCCATTAATAATACAATTATTAATGTTTCTTTTTTTACTGGTTGAAAAATAAATTTAAGTTTTTACAAGAGGTGGTTGAGTAATGATAGAGAATTTGTTTCACATAGAAAAAATCTAATGTTAAAATGTAAGGCTCTTCACACATATAAAGCAAAATCTTATTAAAATATGTTAAGAAAATAAGACAAATGTAAGAATAAATAAGCTTATTACCATATTAAAACATCAAATAATAGCTATCGCTAAGAAAAAAAATCAGTAAGAATATGAATTTGAGAGATAATTTACAGGCTTGACCTAATGGACACATAACAGAATGTTTCATGTGCTTGTTTTCCTTTTCTTTTCTACTTTAAAGCACATTTTAAGTATGTATCAGCTCTACAAGAATCTGTAAAAACCATGGGGTTGTTTTACATATCCATAATCAATTATGCCTAATCAAATTACGAATAATTTGTTGGTATCATGCAAAATCCACTCTATACCATACTATAATGACCTCAATTATCTAAATATGTGATTTACACTGGATCTGTTGGGAAGAAGACTCAAAAAGTTGACTTTCTTTTACTCTTCATTTTTTTCCTTCAAGCAGTTCATGACTAAGGAAATTGAGTATGTTCTTAAATAAGTCTCATATTCTCGATTTCTCTTATTTCTTTATTATGCTGTTAACTAACATGCTTGTCTATCTCTGTATCCTCTATAAATGGAATTCACCTGTAAGAATCACTAGATTTCACTTCAACTTTGGAGCGGGGAGCTAGGGCCTATTTACTTAATACTGTACCCCAACTAGATGGCACGATCATTTAGAGACTAGTTGATTCATTCAGTAATTTCCTGATCTCTGCACTTGAAATTCTCCATCAACATTTCTCCTAATAGTTTCATCTATGATAATCATTGTCCAAATCTATTATTTCATTAGGTTTTGCAAAATGACAACTATTCTTTTCAAGGAAGGATAGAATATTTGTGAAAAGTGAACACGTTTCCATAAAACGAGTATTACTAAATAAATGTACATCAAAAAATTTGTGTCATATTAATGACTTTCTCTTATCACTATTAAATTTAAATTGAATTTTTAAGAAATAAATACAAAATAAGTCAATAATGTTAATTCTATTTCAGTCAACCTTAAACTTGAAATGAAAAAAAGGATTATAAGCTAACTTCACTTTTAAATTAAAATTCAAAATTTCTAAAGGAAATATCAAAAAACCTAGCAATGTGTAAAAAAATGGAGTTCTTAGCAGAGAAGATTAACTAACCATTAGAAAAATCACATAATTCACTTTACCAGTGTAAGAGACAAATGGGGGAAAACCACAAGATTATCTTAATAGATGCAATAAAAGCCTTCCCTGAATTAAACACATATTTTTTGATATTTAGAAAGAAGAAAGATAAGAAAAGCATTTTATAAAGTTGCAATAAAAATAATTTACTCTAATAATCAGTAGCCTATAAAATACAGTGTTTATCAATGAAACAGCAAAGATGATGGCTTTAAGATCATAAAAAACACAAAGATACTTCTGATGCCAATTCTCTTTGACATTATATTGTAGGTCTTAATCAGTACAGTAAAAGAAGGAAAATAACAAAGAGGTGTAAGAGGCCATATGATGTTATGTATAAATGTGTAGATTTTGGTAAGACTACCTAAGCTTAGATCATTTCTTTATTGTTTACAAACTAAGCAATGCACAATTTAATAATTAAGCTTGTTAGATAAGCACATTGTCATTAACTGCTTCAATTGTCAAACTGTAAAGTGAGATTGACAATGCCTACTCTATAGGAGGTTATTAAAGTTAAATTATCTTCCATAAGTGTTTAAAAGTATGCCTGAGATATGGTAAGTACTACATGTATGAAATAATTGAAAAATATGATTAGTCACAGATGATAAAACTGACTGTATAGAAAACTAAGTGCCTATAGATGTAATTTATTAAATTAGGTAGTAGAGCACATGTGGTGAGTACAAAACCCATCCAGTAAGTGCTCAACTTGCAAACAAGTTCCATTGCTGAAGAATGTTCGTAAGTCAAATCCGTTCATAGGTCTGATGAAGTGACTCTTATATACCTCTAACACAAATATACACTGTGTATTGCTTTGCACTTCCTAGCAGTCCCCTCCACATCGCTAGTGCTTTTCCTGTTGCTTCTGGACGTCCCGGGCTCTAGTTGAGCACGTGCTACTGTGCACTATTGCACTGTGCAGTAAGCACAGGGCAGCACGACTGTGACGATGTCCGGCAGACACGTGAGCTATTTCCGTGATTTGTTCACATCTAGGAGTGCTCATAATGCAAAGTCCATTCATACCTGTGGAACTTTGCCACTCAAATGTTTCTAAATTGAGGACTTACTATATACAAAATTGGTAAGTGACTGCAAACTAATAACTAATGGTAGAAAATATTTTTATAAAAGGTCTTTATGCTGACATTAAAAAGTATTAATTCTAAAGACTGCACATGTGCTCTTTGGGGCAGTGTTGAAGAAAATAATATGAAAATCTAAATAAAAAGTGTTATACCATATTTCTGGATAGGAAAATTCAATGGTGGAAAGATGTCAATTTTTCCTAAATTTTTGTATAGAATTGTGACAGATTATATTTTTGTTTTGTTTTGTTTGTTTTTATTTTTGTTTTTGGTGCTGGGGATCAAACTCGGGGCCTTGCTCTTGCCAGGCAAATGCTCTACCACTGCGCTAACTCCCTTATTTGTTCTGTTTTTTTATAGTAAGGCCTCATCAAGTTTTCTTATATCATATGCCCTGCTTGTAATGTGTTCTTGGCCTTCCTACCATATACAGGTGGTATTATGGCTCATGTCTGGACACCCCCCAAAGCCTCATGCAGTCATAGGTGGGGCTTTTCCGAGGTGGCTGGATCTAGAGTACATGATGCTGGGATTCAGTGTGCGATGCTAGGATCAAGGGCATGTGATTACTAATTTAGTCCACTGATTGGTTTGGTGTAGTTCTAAGTGTGAATAATGAGAGGGCCCACACTGGGTGTGAGTGCTGCCCACCCTAAGGCCGAGTAGCCTGGATAGAATATAAGGGAGCGAAAGAGAGCTGCTGTCCTTGCTGCTACTTCACTGCTTTGCTGCATTCCTGCCTTCTGCCTGCCATGAACTTTTTCTCCTCTGTGAATCCCCTCTGCCATCCAGCCTGCCTTGGAGGCTGTCAGCTAGGAACTGAAACCCCTAACAACTGTGAACCAAATAAACCTTTCTTCCCTTAACTTTGGGTGTTGGGTATTTTTTCTCAGCAATGAGAAAAGTACCTAAAATAGGTGGCATGGGAGAAAGGCGTCTCTGTTCATCCTTGAATTGGAACTATGTGTGTTACAAGTAATGATATAAGACACTAAGTCTAGATCATAACTGTCGGTGTGACGTCTTGGTCCTCTTGGGACTCTTGCTTGTTCTAGAACTCTAAGTCTCATTATGCCACGAGGAAGTAGGGAGATCACGTGAAGAAGACATGTAGAATTGTTCTGGCAAAGAGCCCTAACTAAAATTCAACAGACCTGTTGAAGTTTAACTTCAGTGTCCAGACAAGTGAATGAATAGCCCGAAGACCTGTCTAGCCTCCTCCACCACCACTAGACAGCAGCCATGTGAGAGATCCCAAGATCTACCCTACCTGATCCTAGTTAGCCTCTCAAAGTGTAACATAAAATAAACTTTAAGATTATTCTTTTATGTCATTAAATTCAAGGGCACATAGTAATAAAACAATAGACCCCTGGAATATTGTGCAATTTATTCTGAGAAATAGCATTATGTAGTAGAATGGAGTCCTGTCTACAGGAAAACCTTAATAAGCAATGTCCATATCTGCAAGCAACCTTCATTTGTACACAGTGGACATTTAAATTAGCAAGGAAAAGACAGATTTTCATAACTGGAGCTAGGGACAGAAAGCACTTATCCAGTAAGAGTGTTTTATAAAATTTAGAAGACAATATAAAAGAAAAATTTTGACCCAAAGCTGTGCAGTGAGTAAAGGTGGAGTGACTAACATTAGTCTATTGTTCTCTTGTGAAATTTTAAAAACATATATTGTATCTGCCCATTTTTGGTGGCATAATCGTTTTATTTAACTTTTGGAAGTATATAATTATTGCAGTGTTTTACATCTAGAAATAAAACCTACTAACTACTAAAAATGTGAACATAATCTGTTGTCCTTGTTTGAGTCAAAAGTACTATTATTTAATAACTCAACATGCTCAACATCACAATAATTTACCTTATAATTTCAGAGTATCATTTTTTAGAAGTTGAGTGGCCAAAGGACGTTGATCTTTTAGGTGTCCACGGTGTTGTATGGTAGCGGTAGCTTCATCGTTATTCCATCTATACATGCTAAATCCTTAAAGTGATGAAAAAATGAAAAGACTGTTGTCCCTTTATCAACCAGGTGACTCTCTGGATATCCCTAGGGTGCCATTCCACCTGACAAGAACACATACCAACTTTACTTGCAGAAAACGGGAAGATAGAGTGGAATGCTTACCCACTGGATTCCTTTACCTTCTGTATCTATTTTGAATAACTGACCACACTTTTTCTTCTTTTTGCCAGAGTTAGTTGGAAAAATGCCTTGTTTTTCCGTTTTACTTAATCTGTGTAGATGGAACCAAAAAGCCCTCCTCCCCCCAAAATAAGCTTTTCCAGTGTACAAACGATGCTAATGTTCCTGTCTGACATGCCGCTGCACCCTCACCCATTTGATTCTGTGAATTAGTCAAGCAAGAATGTTTGAAAGCAGAGTGAGTCCTCTGCTTAAGTACTTAAATGCCCAGCAAAGAACTGCTTGCCTCTTTGTCTTCATTGGTCTGCCGTCTCGTGAAGCAATGTATTATTATAGATAATCTACAATGAATGAAAGACAAAGCATTCTGTATTCAAAATATGCACACATTTGCCAAGTTTACTGAACCCGTGATTTTTCAAAATAAAAGATACAAATATTTATTTGAAAAATGATATAATTAAAGGAGGCTCACTACAGAGCAACCACTACACAATGCTGTAAAACTAAACTATAACATCAACAAATACATTTTGCAGACAGACACCTATTGTCAATAAGATTAGTTGAACTCAAAATAGTGCCAGGAAACCTCTTTCATGCTTCAACAGAAAGTAATTTGTTTCAAGTAATGATGACTAGTTATGTATAATTATCTGATTATTGAAAAAAAAAACTTGCCTAAACAATTTTGGTATGCTGCATTATAAGGTTTCATTTACTCTCTGAATTATTTAATGTTTATGTAGTTCTGAGACAAACTGCACAATTCAAAACCAATTAAAAGATTTGCCCAGATCACCCGTAACTTGTAAATTGGCACAACATGGTAGGATACATATTAAGTTGGATTTTTTTTTTTCGGGGAGAGCAGTAAAGTCTTCAAAAATAATGAGGTTTTTCCGGAGGAGAATGGTTTATAAATCATCAGTCAATGAAAATGACTCATGAAATTATATCAATTTTTATATAAAACAGCGTAATTCTTATCTCTTGTGTAGGTAGACCTTAAAGATGAATGAGAAAGATGAATTGCTTATACCTTGTAAATGAAAATAATCATTCAGTGTCTAGCACAGTCTTGCAAATAAGGAAAAATATTTACATTCGTACACAAAGAAATTTTAGTCATTGTTATTCTTGTGATTTATTTGGAAACACAATGGATTAAACTAATACTATTTTCTATTCAATTGGCATCAATTAACTTCACTTCTTGGAACAAATCTATTTGAATACTTGCCCAGTGAGTTTAAATGCTGGAATTTATTTCCTCTCAGGTGAGCTCAATTAATGTTTCTAATTATAACTCAAAATGGGGATGGCTGTTATGTTTAAACTACCTCATTATTATATAAATTTAAGATAAGTGTATACATGATTTAGAGCTGAAGTCATCTTCTTCCACTGACATTAACAATTGATAATTTGAAGAATACTTTGACTGCAAGTACCATAAAATTTTACTAATATGGTTTAGGCAAAGGGAGACTTACTTTCCCATGAAAAAGGAGCTCAGAGACAGGCAGGCAGCTGCTGATTACTGCCTCCATGATGCAGTCATGTTGGGGCTGTTCTTTTAGGAGTTGTTCTTGGCCTTTTCCTCATGAGCCAACAATTACTGTCCCCTGTCTGGACGCTGTGTACATGCCAATAGTGGGGGTGAGGTGCAAACATTGTCTATTTTATCAAAGAAGCAAAAATGTTTCCTAATTCTTTTCACAGCAGCATAAGTTCTTTCCATTTTATCGTCCTCATTATGTTACACAACCACCTCTAGTTGCAAGGGTGGCTGTGAAAATGAGTACTCTTCTTTATGGTAGAAAAGGGCAAGAGAGAAAAAAGATTAGCTTAGCTAAGCAATGACTTTGTAATAATGCCTCCATCTAATATTCCAACTATAGGAGAATGATGATTGCTTACACACATCTGAGAAATGGGAATAATATTTCCTTGTCTACCTCTTAGAATTGTGTGAAGGTTAAATGAGATAATATATACAAAGTTCTCTATAAACCATTAAGAAAAATGTTTTGATTGACAACTTTGATGTGGGGACACTTCAAAGGAACTAAGCAAGAATTTTTTTGGGTAGGTTGCCTAAATTTAGCATCTTTGTGACTCATTCTTGTGGATCTGTAAATGCAGCTATCCTCAACTCTTGACATCGAGAATCCTTAAAATATTCACAAGAATCACAGGAGGAAAAGAGATAAAAACAACAAGAAATAATTTGCTCTAAGGGAAAGAGGATCCAGACTATTTAATGTAATGTATATTGACCATTCTAGAATTAAAAAAAAAAACTATAAAAGGATCCAGAAAAATTCCACAATGTAAAAGTAGAAAAGTTCCCTAAAATTAAGAGAAAACTCTGATAAAGTAGGTTAACAAGTATGTTCCAGGAAAGTAAGGATAAAATTTTAGTCTGGTTAAAATATTCATCTTCAAGTAATTTTATTAAAATAGTATTTTGGTCATCCAAGCAAAAAAATACATGATCACATAGAAAAATGAAGATAGTCTCAAACTTCTCTAAAAAACTTTCAGTTTCAGTAGACTAGTACCACACAAAAAGACAAGAGTCAAAACTCAAAAATGGAGAAATGATAGAGTGACTGTTGATGCTAGATAAATACAAGCTTTAGGTAATACTGGAATTTCACTTTGGGAGACTGAGTTTAGGTGTTTTGTACCTTGATGACATAAGAATGATGGCTTTAAACTGCGATTTTTTTCACTTTTCTAAAGGTAAATCAAACCTTTCTAAATTTGAAGCTTGTTCTAAAATGTAAGTACAAACACATAGTATTTTGTTAACATTTTACTTTTCAACTTAGATTTATATTTTTAAAAATAGTAACAAAACATAAAAAAATTGTTTAGCATTTAGAAAATTCTTGTTTTTCCACTAACTTTAAGTGAACTAACTTGACCACTTTTTCTAAAAAGCATGTAGAGCAGCTGAGAATGCAGTGTGAGACCCCAGGATCAGTTCCCGGTACCACAAAAAATATTAAAAATAAAGATAAGTAAATTAAAAAGCATGTAGATCAGCATCTCATTTTCATAAAACTGTTTCACAATGTGTGTATGTCTGTGTCTGCATATATCTTGCCTCGAACAGAATAGTGGACCCTGAAGATGTCCACTACTTTTATCCCATGAGTCTGTAAAAATATTTTGATTCATGGAAAAGGGGAATTAAGATTATAGATAGAATTAAATTTACTGCTAATCAGCTGACTTTGAATTAGACAGATTATCCTGGAGTAAGTGGTCAGGCCTAAAATAATCACAAGGGTTCCTTAAATTGGAAGGAGGAGGCCGAAGGTTAGAGTGATGCAATCTGAAAAGGTCTCCACTCGTTCTTACTGTCTTCAAAGATGGCGAAGAGCACCACAAGCCAAAGAAGGGGCCGCTTCTGGTAGAAGGAAAAACAAGAAAACAGAGACTCCTCTGGAGGCTTCAGAAAGGAAGCCCCTACCGTGGATTTAGCCTCATGAGATTGATTAACTAAAGAATTTTGAGATAATAAATTTGCACTGCATTAAGCCACTAACTTTGCGGCAATATGTATTTCAATTTGTTTCTATGTAAATGGACATATAAAATTGATATTCAATTAAAGTTAAAGATGGCTAATTTGGATTGATAACATTTAGACGATTTTAGTATTGATTTTTTTTTTACTTTTCTGCATGATTAAAAAGTATTGTGTATTATTTCATTAGGAAGTCACAATAGACAAATACATACATTCTTGAGAGATTTAAGAGAGATGATGATTTTTTTTATCTAGTGTTTTCAAAATATAGTCGAATGTACTGTAAAAAAAATGTTATTTACAATTTAATAGAATCTAGTGTTTCAAGAAACATACCTATACTAATTGTTATCCAATATTCTTCAGGTGCTGAGTGTTTCTTACTCACTCCTGATTATTCAGAAGTTCAGGTGTAAACAAGAGTGGTAACATCATAAATCAGATGTATTCACCATTCCTGGTAAAAGAGATGTATACCACAAATGCACACGCGCGCGTGCGTGTGTGCGTGTGTGTGTACAGGCATGTGGAGAAAGAGATCTAGGCTTAGTTAATCCCTACATATTATCAGTAACTAAAGTTTCATGACACCTAGCTAATAGTCAGTCTTTATAATAGTTACATGAATGAAACCTATTAAGTGAATCTGTCACCTTTTATTTGCCAATATGGTTATTTGCTAAATTCCACCCAACAGCAAGTAGAATATTAGATAAGAGCACAAAATATCTGGAGAAAGAATCCATAGTTTCTTCAACTGCTTTTCTTTCAAATTTTTTAGGTGGTCTTTGGAATACATGCTGCTGTAGAAATAAAAATAGGTGGCTGTGGGCTGATAAACACATGCATCTGGAAGAGAAAATAAGTAATTTCGCTTTGAGTGTGGTATTGAGGCTTAACTCCATCATCTTTTAACACCTAGGTGGAGGCACTCATTTGCATTCTTATTTACGAAATGGAATCAACAGGGAATAAAATTTGACATCATTTTCCCGACACCACTTGCTTTATTCTCTGAAAATCCTTTTGAGAGCCATAGATTAATGAAGAAAAATAATGGATTTGACAAAGAATTTATCCTACTCTGAGAAGTATTAGTGGACATTAATATTTAATTTAAACAAAAATGTTAATCCCATAGGACTTGCATCTGTGGAAGAAAGATATTGTCTTGCTTATATTTAGATAATTTTTTTTAATCTGGCAAACAAGTAGTTATTGGCAGTTTCAAGGTACATTTCCCTTTTGCCCTGAATGCCAGAAAAATTGTTTATATTCTTGCCTTTCTCTATTTCCAATCTCCTTCCTTTTCTCTCTTTAAAAAATTTTAGCTGTAAGGCATTATACTGCTAGTATTGTTGGAGTCAAGTGGAAACTGAGCCTGGGATATTTATATTTTTGTGAAGAGCTGAAAGTAATAATTTAAAAATAATAATAAATGCTTACAAAAATACATTTTCCCTTGCTGAATCCTTTTTCTTTGCTTTGATGCTTCTGTTATTCTCCCATGCTATGACAGGCTTGATCTTTGCAAGTGAATAGAATTCTTTTATGATCTTTTGGCAAAATAAATATTCAAAGAAGGATAGTCCCACTTTGGTGGATGTTTTAATGCGTACTTTGATTGGATATCATAGTTTCCAAAATCTAAGAAGATACACTAACTTGGCTGAAATATATATTTACAGGGTTCAGAAAAAAATGTAATCTGGAGAAGTTTAAGGGCTTGATTTTCTTGGTTGGCAAAATATATTTTATGTAATTCCAGAGTTGAAGTAAAGACAAATGAATATCCTCATGGTGTAATCACCTAGTTGAAAAACCAGGTGACTTCAGTCTTCAAATTCCCTTTTAGCACAGTAAGTTTTCATGTTTTTTATATCTTGGTTGGTAGATGAGTCAATGTTAAATGGTCATTCATCATTTACCATATAAAAGAAAAGCTATTACCCGAAACTCATTTTTACAGTTGCAGGCAAACAGAAATAATCATTTTCAAGGACCTAAAGCTGTTTCTTGAAGAATGTCATCATTTTATCCTTATTTTACTTACTATTTACTTATATATGAGCCAGCTTTGAGAGCTGCATCCTGTGAGTTCTGACTATAAAGAGTTTCTACCAGTTCCCTGCTGTAGCAATGAGAAGAAGAAATTGGACTTTCTGGAAACCAACTTTATCTTCTGCACAGACTCAAAGAATGAGACCAAAGGCACAAAGGCTCCCACCATGGGCCAAGTTGTGAGGTAGTGGAGTGACTGCTGGAGAATCTCCACGTGGTGTTTGTCATTTCACTATTCTCCGGGCGATCCTAGTTCCTTCAAGCCTTTCAGGAATTGTCACTCCAAATACGTGGCCTCAGTTTTTATAACCAGATGCCTTTGCTGCTAAGGAGATGAAATGCACTGGGTTTAGAAAGAGATAACAATATCCAAGCTAGCTGGACTGTGGTCGTCATGAAAATTAATAAGAGGGACTTGAAAAGATATGAACAATATTTAGAAGAGAGACCTTGGTGATTTAGGAAGAGTGAACAAGCTCAAAAATAACCTAGAACTTGTTTCAAGTCCTTCCTCTGTTATTTAATAACAGCGTGGACATAGCAATTTATTGAATATATCCTGGCTTTGTTTTTTCTTATGTTCATAAACATGAGGAATAGTAACAGATGTATCATGGAATAGTTTTGAGTGTGAAATGAAACATTCATAGAAGTCCTACTCAACTGTATGATTTGCCATAGGAGCTCAATTAGTACTAGTACATTCCTTGTTAGTCACTCCCAGGCCAAATAATTTTCTTTGCTTGGATTACAGCAGCCTGCCCTATTGCATCATTTATAAGCATCTGTGCAAATGCCTCCTTTACTCTGACCAGCAGAGCCAGACAGTGTAGAAACACCCAGGCCCTGCGACTCCTTTCTCTTGAAATCTAGAACTGAGTTAGATATGAGCAGACTTCTCTTTTACCAAAGCCTTTCTGCACTCTGTAAATTCCTCCACATGCATAGTCTTCATCAGAAGACTGATGAGAAAGGAGAAAGGAAAAGAGAAAGTTGCATTTAGGCATTCTTAGTTTTTCATTTTTCTCTCCAAATATTGAGATCTGAGGCTCCAAACTTGCATTGTAAGTCAATAACAAAGCCCTTGAGAGTAGAGTAAGCATTTGATAGTCAGTGAGGACCTATTTGTTACAAAATATAGCTGAAGAGTAATTGTACATTGGGAATCAATTGCTTGGGAAAATACAGAATGAGAAAAAGTTAAATTGTTAACTTTAATGAACACATTTGTATTTTAGTTATCAGAAGAACATCTCTGCACACTGGGAAATTGGAGATAGTGATGCATCTGCTCAGGAGACCTGTTGTTTATTCAGCGATGGGGCACTTGTTGGGTTTGTGGGTCCCTTGGAGCAATTTTGTTGCACCTTCACAAAGGTGACCCTTGCCGAAGGTTAATCATCTCTGCTCTTGGTAGCGGAACTTTACTGAAGAGTCTGTAGGCAGGGATGTCGCAAGGAGATTAAATGAGAGGCATCAGAAACTGAGTGTAACATTTAATGTACTTTTGGGAAGATACCAAGCAGAGGTATAGCTGGGTCAAACGGAATCTGTAGTTGTAGTTTTTTGAGGAATCTCCACACTGATTTCCATAGTGGTGGAACAGCCTACATTCCCACCAGCAGTGGAGGAGGGTTCCTTTTTCCCCACAGCCCCGCCAGAATTTGTTATTGGTTGATTGCTTGATAATAGCTGTTCTTTCTGGAGTGAGAAGGAATCTTAGCGTTGTTTTAATTTGCATCTCTCAAACGATCAGTGATGTTGAACACTTTCATATATTTATTTGCCATTTTTATTTCTTCGTCTGAGAAATATTTGTTCACTTCAAATGTCCATTTTTGGACTGGGTCTTTAAATTGGGGAGGGCAGTCTGATTTTTTCTGAGTTCTTTATATATTCTAGATGTGGTATCTTCCCAGAAGAATTAAAAACATCATACTACAGCAATATATGCATGACCATATTTATAGCAACACAGTTTGTAATAGCTAAGTCTTGGAAATAACCCAAATTCCCAATAACTAATGAATGGCTCAAGAAGTTGTTGTTTTTCTATACAATGGAGTGCTTCTCTGCCATAAAAAATGATAAACTTGAGCCATTTATGGTAAATCTCAAGGTAAGTAGATGTACCTTGAGAACATACTCTTACGTGAAATAAATCAGACACACATGAGTACATATCAAATTGTTTCTCTAACATGAGAAACCATACATATAAATAAGGACAGAAAGTATAATACATATTATGTAGAAGAAATAATATTCAAAAGGGAGGAGAATTAGGAAGGGGGGGAAGAAGGAAGGGAAAACGAGTAGAAAAGAAAAAGGGGAAAATGGAAAAATGTAAATAAAGCTGTTTAAATAAGGAGGGGAGGAGGAGTAGAAAGGGTGAGTGGAGAAGGTGGGGGAACCCAAGATATATCATGTACAGGTACAAATTAACTGTGATGAATGTGGTCATTATATATACAATGTACCAAATACCTGTTCTTGGTAAATAAAATTTTAAAAAAGTTCTATGAAATAATTTTCTATGTAGGACTGATAGGTTAAAAAATATTAAGGTACTTTTATAAGATTTTGAGGTCTAGAACTAGGTGGTAGCAGTAGAAACAAAACTTAGTTGACAAGCATTTTAAAAATGTAAGGGTTTTTTGTTTTTATGTTTTTGTTTTTGTTTTACTTTTTCATTACCTGAATGTTGAAAGAAAAAGACTCCAAAAAACTGGCGATTAGATGATTTGAAGATGGATGGTAGGAACAGTAAGCTTTGAGGAAAATATGTCCGCAGATACGTGGGGTATGAGGTGGTAGGAAGTGTGTTAACCAGACGATCATTTTTGTGGAAGAAGTAATTCGAATAAAAAGAAATCAAGGGGTGCTCTCTAGGACAAAGAATGAAGAGCTAGAACAGTTGAACATGTATTTGGAGTCCAGCAGAGTGAGCCAACATTTTCTGTAGAGAGGCAGAGAGCAAATATTTTGGCCTTTGTAGACCAAATGTCTCTGTTGTAATTAGTTAACTGTGTTATTATATCACAAAAGCAGCCTTAGGCAATGTACCAATGAATTGGCATGGCCATGTTCCAATAAAAATCTATTTGCAAATACAGGTGACAAGCTGAGACCTTAGCTGTCTGACATGTATTCTTTCACCTCTATTCTCAGAATCTAGCACAGGAGGTTCTTGATAGACATTTGTTGAGTTAATAGTCTAGTAGAATGACTATATCCATTTGTTGGTGCAACGAAGAAAGCCATCAGCATCTGAGAGTTATGCAGATGGACAATAAAGATCTCGTGATATAAGCAAAATCAAGGGAAAGAGTATGTCAAAGAAAAAAGGTCTAGCAAAAATGATGTCTCTGCTAACAGATTATAAAGAATATGGGGCTATAAAAAGTTACTTTTTCAGAAATTAATAACAAGTCAGATAATAAATAAAGGATCAGAAAGAGATCACAGGAATGTTATCAAAGGATGGATATGGCCGCACAAAACAACCTGGGGTGTTTAGATGGAAGGAGCGTTGTGAAAATCTGCACAGTTTAATTGCAAAAGTTACTGTCCTTAATATTTTTTAGATTTTTAATAAAAAAGACCTAATTTTAAGCTTCACCCAAAAATCCGTGGTCTCATAAATATAACCTAACATCATAAATTTGCACTTGAGGGCGACTCAAATTGTTTTTTGACATTATGTAGATATAATAGCCAGATTGGACAATTTTTAAAGTAGTTCTCTTGATATTTGTGAAGAACCTTATTTCAAGTGTTTTCTCCTAAATTTATTAGCTTAACTTCTGTGAATTTCCAGCTTTACTTTATGAAGCTGATATCAAGTAGACAATTTAAATATTTTCTTTTTATTATTAGCTTCCAACATTTACTTTTTTCTTTCAGATTATCCCGCACAGAGCTGTTAGAATTACTCCATGATGATTTCAAAGAAAATTGTCTTCTCTAAACATTCTTATCCCAAGGTAAATTGATGGATTTCTAATGAATAAATTCCAGGAGCAAAACATTGGTATTTTTATACATCAGAGTATTGAATTTCTTCACCTTCAACTGAAGCTACCTCATATTCTAAGTTTCTGCAGTCATTTTTAACAATGGAAAATTATTATCTTTTGTGCGATGCCGATCACCTTTGTGTTGTTTGGTACCTAGTCTGTTTACTTTGCTATGCCTGTGCAAGTGGGAGAAAAGCAACACCATAAACATGTCTAATCATGTCATTGAAGCTTTTCTTGGAATAATTGGAGTATGATGATGGAGCAGAGAGAAGGGAGGGAATGAAATTGAGGAAAAGGGTCTCAGCCTGAATTTTCCAAATTGGCTATTTATCTGGTTAATTCTTCATCTTTCCTCATCACCATGTCTGAATTGAGAAAATCTTCCTAATGATAATAAACTATGTCAAGAACAGATGGCTGATCTGATGTGATGAAAATAGCTATGTCAATTGTGGGTATTTTTTTCCTTACCCATTTTGCTTTTCATCACTCTGGGGTTGGTGGTTCTTGATTTTTTTTTTTTTTTTTATTTTACAGAATATATCCTCAGCCTGAGATAGTGTAGTGACTCTCTCCAAAAGCAATTTGGACTCTTTCCTCTGAAAAAAATTGAGAACTGGCTTTTTAAAAAGTGATTATCACCCTTCTTGCCTTTTCAGCTTTAGTTAAGTTACTTTTCAAAGGATCAGTTTACAACAAATGTTTAGTGTCAGGAATTTTACAGTTTCATAGGCCCTGACAGCTTGGCATGAAAAGAGGTGGCGTTATGTCAATTGTAAACGAGTATGCTATTTACATACTAATTAAACTTTGCACTAGTGGGGTGAAAGAATGTCATTTGGAGTACCCCAGTTATTCTGTTTATATCATTGTTGTCTATTTAAACCGTCTATTGTTTGGCATGTCATAGCCTCATCCCCTAAATGCCATTTCATAACCTTGTACTGCTTTAAAAATATTACCCCATGCTTAGCAAATCACACAGAAACAGTGTATCTAAAAGCAAAAGACAGTCCCCAAATCACCTTGCTTCATATAGTACCTAGTTTGATCGCAGTGGTATTAACAGTGAGCTTTTATCAATTACTTGCTATATGCTTGGCATTATGCTAAACAGTATTTGGCATCTTAATTCGCTTGATCTTTAAAATAAAATGGGAACACATTTTACTACCTTTTCACCCCTGAGGACCCTGGGATCACACGGGTTGTCAGTGAAGAGCTCACCTCTCACCCACCACACCGCCTTGCTTTCTGTTTTGCTGTCCCCATTGATTCATCAAATGTCCCACTGCTATCAGATGTGGACAGGGCACTAAAATTATATCAGGAGCAAAGATGCTTCTTATTGTTTCAATCCATTTATTTATGGAAAAGGTTAAAAAGCATATAGGCATAGTGTACAGCATATTATTCCTCATTTACCTCATTCATGTATCATTATTACAGGCTTGTATCACATCCGCTGCCTTTCAGTTGCAATTCACCCTTTCTGGACTAAGTCAGCCTCTCCCAGTCTGGTGATGACTTTACCTAGAGTTCCACTTGTACGCTGTGAACCTGATCAAGAATACCTATAGTGTCTGTTATCCTATAAAATGAAACTGATCAACAGTCCACTGAGCTATTTTATTCTCTTGCTTCACATCGATAGAAGGTAGTTTATTAGATTTGGCTAAAGCTGGTTTTTTTCTCACTGGAGGAGGAGCAGAACCAACATTATATCACACCTGTGAGTGAGTTGGCATAATAAGATTTGCAGCCATAAAGAGCAAGATCAGAACTTTTCCTGGCTAGGGATGGTTGAAGGAGCCCACCAACCATGCAGCTATTTAAACTCCAGATTGAGAGTGCAGGGTTGGCACTTCTTGGCACAGCCAATAGAGAGCTGGTCTGTACTTTTTTCTTCTTTAAAAATGACAGAAACAGAAAGTCCAGCTAGTTGACATTGAAATAACTTGCCAAGAGAGGGTTAAACATATCATCCCTTTATAGCTTTTTCCTTACTATTTCTAACAGTCTTCAAGGTTGAAATAAGTCCATGAAGGAGTCAAAATTCCAGGGGAGGGAAAGAAAGAAAACGTACTATAGCTTCTATAATTCCAACTACCATACCACATTTCATGAAAGTGACACGGTTTTGCTCCACAAGCATGCCAACAGGGGGAAAAAAATCTAAAATTTGAGCTGATAACTCGAATGGTTCCAGAGATACCAACTTGTGAAAAGTCACAATTTTGCATTGTGCTGAAAAGCCACCTTACAATGTAGGGACCACCATCACTCTTTAATATCCAGCAGAGTCCCCTGCTGTGCTTTGTCAGTCAGTAGCAACATCCAAGTCTTCCCGTAAAAGTAATTCACACTTTTTTCACAACACTGTTGCTTTAATTACCACTGAACTCTGCTGATGCTCAGGCAGGCCTGGCAGGACCAAGGGAGGGTCAGAGCTACAAAAGAAGCAAATAGCTTTTTTCCTCCTTACTTTATTATTAACAAACCATCTTTGATGGAAATGTTCCTAGTTCTGAGGCCTAGACTTAACTTTGGGTCTCCTTGGTGTATTCATTATCAGAAGAGGCAGATGCCAGGAGAGAGAGAGAGGGAGAGAGAAAGAGAGAGAGAACACAATATCTAGACTCCTAATTAGAAATTAGAAAATTTGACAAATAGACTTAGCTATTTAAAGCTGGAAAATATAATTGCATTTCTATATAGATTTTATTTTCTGCAAAGTGAACATAGATTTTATACGGTACAGTCTTGCTGGATAAATATCAGTCCATCTACTTATTTCAAGATTAATTGACACAGTAAATCATATATCAAAGGAAAACCCAGAAGTGCCAAAATATACCAGTACATAAAAGTAATAGATCCTATGCTTTATAAATAATATGACAGCAATATTATAGGTATAACATGTGTATAAGGCACTTTCTATTCCATATCACAAAATATGCCTCTAATAAAACTATTCCTGTGAAACTAACTTTCACAATCTCCACATAGAATATGAGGGTACCTATCAGTAACTTCATACATACTTTTAGAGTAGCAGTAGAGAGAGTTATGGTCTTTGGTAAATGACTTAAAGGACTGCTGAGTTTTCTTTTGGCGCTAAAATTCCATGTTTAAAAATGTAGTTTAAATTTACACTTTAGGCTTTTCTACACATCAAATAGTTAATGCTGTTAGTTTATTATGTACTGATTCATGATGTAACTTACTATAGATTTGCAGAATTTTGCTGGAATGTATGGTGCCGGGATAAACTAATTAGGTGAAATAATCAGGTCCTATTGCAGACCAATTGATTCATGTCTAAAGTTACCTATGATTTAGTTTTAACCTTTTTACTAGGCATCTTTACTGTTGTCTATGTATATTCTGTAGTTCGGTGATTCTAAAATTTGAACGACCATCAGAATTTCCTCGAAGGAAGGGAATTTAGAGGAATAGGAACACTTGAGAAGTGGAGGAATAGAATCTGTAATTCTAGGGGTGTATCCTAGCAGTTTTGGGTACTACTGTACTGTTTGTAATGTACTATTTGTAGAAGTTCTTGCCTCAGACTTTTCTGCTATTTCCTTGCTTTTAATGCCTGTCTCCCACCATCTTCTGTGTAATTTTACTAAGTCTTCAAGTGCTAGTTCTAATTAAATAATCAGCAGTTACTTTTCTCAACTCCTCTTGATAGTACTAAATATCTTTCCCAGGACTTAAGCTTTCTCTGCTTGCATTTCAATTACTCGTATTTTTCTCTTTATTTTCTCATATCTTTGTTTTATTAAAACATATGCCCATTCAGAGTTTAGGTGATCCTATTCTTCTTCCTTGAGTTGATATCATATATAAAAGATGCAGTTTGCTTATGGACTGAACCCATCCATTTAACTGCATGTAGTATGTGAGACTATAAATGAAGTTCAGATGACTCGCTCGTGTTCATGCGTGACCCAGACACTGTTAGATTGAACTTTCTAAAGATGGCCTCACTAGTATACATTTCACTCCACGTGTTCTCTTCTGTCTTCCTTGATCTTAAACCTGGGCAAATTTTTACACTTGCTTTAACTGCAAGTAATGTAGTAAAAGTGAGTTTGTTTGTGGTCTCTTGGCCTAGGTCATGAAAAGGTGATAGTACCCTCCGGGCCCCTCAGGAGCCCGGTTTTGAAAGCCTGCGTCTGACACGTCAGGAGTCCGGCTGACATGGAGCCTCCGTACTGGGGACAGCTTGTAGAAGTACGTCATGATTAAAAGCAGTCTCTGTGTCCACAGGGCCCAGCGATTGTTCTGGGGCCCTAAACATCACAGAGCAAAGATGTGTCTTTGCGCCCTATTAGCCGATGCACAGAATCCATGAACATAACACGTGGCCTTTTTATGCCCCTCTATTTGGGATACTTAGAAGTAGAAATTGGAACTCCCGGTTTTAGCCATTAGAGACCCCAATTTGACCAAGATAAACTGTATTTCTACTCTTACAAAGTTTTATATTCTATGACGAAAAAAACCCCCAGAAAATGAAGAAAACTTTCATCTTGTTAATTAAAACTCCTCTGTTTTGTAAAACAACTTTATTGAGGTATAATTCATATATGTTATATTGCACATATTTAAAGTATACGATTTGATAGCTTTTGACACATATGTACCTACGAAACCAGAACCATGGTCAAGGTACTCATCCATTGTTGCCAGTGTTTACTCTTATACCTTTCTGATCTTTCTTTTCTGCTCTCAGGCCACACTGTTCTGCTTTCTGTCAATTTCTATTCATTTGCATTTTCTACAATTTGATATAAGCAGAAATCATAGAATAAGTACCCTTTTATTTTTGTTTTGCTTTATTTTACTCAGCATAATTATTGTGCAATCCATCTATTTGTTGCAATAGCACTTGTTATTCCTTTTTTATTAGTGAAGGCTGTTCATTGTGTGGTTATACCTATAGGTATTATTGCCAGTTTTTTACTATTACAGATACAACTGTTGCTATGGATATCACATACAAGTCTTTGAGTGGACACTTTTATTTTTCTTGAGTAAACACCTAGAAGCAGAATGGCTTCCCTCTGTACTATAGCCCAAATACTGTCAAAAGAGTAAAGTGAAGCAATCTTAGGGCTGATCTTGTTTGTTTCCGCCTGTGAGATACCACTTTGTTTTGTTGCTTAATATCCATTGGCCTGAAAGGGGTGTATGTGTGTGTGTGTGTGTGTGTGTGTGTGTGTGTGTGTGTGTGTGAGCGTATGTGTGTGTTATGACTATGCACTGGTGTATTCTCTCATTTTTCAGGTGGCAGAGTAGATATGGCCCCTGTTACTCTACCTTGATATTATATCATTTTTTAATTCCCCACATGTGAAGGACTTACTAGGAGGTAGAACAGCATTTACCTCCTCAACGTGTCTCCCAGAAATGCTTTACAAATGCAAACAGGCATCAGTGTCATGAAGTAGAAAGGTGACCGGAGCCTTCAGTGCCTGGTTTTGATTCAGGATTCTGCCCGTTATTAACAGTGTGGGTCTGTACATGTTACATGTCTCCTCCAATCTTTAGTTATCTTACCTCTGTAACAATAGCAGCAGCAGGAGAAACAATAATAATACCTATTTCATAGGGTTGGTGTATGTTTGAGATGAGAACTCATGAAATGTATCAAGCCCAGTGTCTGGAACATCATAAGCTCTCAATAAAATGCGACTGATTAATATTGATTTAATTTTAGGGCAGCTAAATGAGAAATTGTGTCAAATCCTTAGATAAAAGGAACATGGCAAATAGCTATAATACCATCGTATTAAGTACTTACTAACAAAGGTGGTTCCCCGTGCACTCTGAATAAAGTCTCTGGGTTTCATTCTCTTTTCCAAATCCCATCATTAGAGAATTGACATTCTGCAACCTTTACACACAAAAGCTCCAAGAAAATCAGTCAAATCATGTTAAGGATCTGGGAAAAGAATTTAAAGTTCGGTCAACAGAAATGATCCTCTCAGAGAAACTTGTTCCATCCACTAGGACCAAAGGAAGGTAGATGCAATATAGAGCCTAGTGCAAGTCTAGAGTGAAGTCGTGAGGGAGACGCTATTTAACTGCTGGTTTTCTGTTGCTAACTGGACCTCAGTAGACTGAGGTAGAGAATTCGCTTCTTAGATTCCATTTGCTGGTGAATTAAGCTTTTAATTAGGACAATATTGAATTACTATGACGTAGGTATTCACGATCCAGCTGGCAAAGTCCCTTGGTCCTTTGGACACTTGACCCATTAGGGAGGACTGAAAAGGACCAGAAAAGGAATAAAATGGACCCAGCGAAGCACAGGGCTTAGAGCCGGGACAGCGTTATACTCTGAAACAACTTTATCCTCTAAAAGCAGTTACGCTGCTTTAAGTGTGTGAGCAGGGGAGAGACTAAGTGAAGTCACAAAATTTTGGCTTTGTTTCATGACAATCTGAATCTTTGTGTATGAGCTGGTACGTATAGGCAATGTGGAATGAGTGAGACTTTGAAAGATCTTTAATTGATCAAAATTTAGAAGAGTTAGTGTGAAAAATCCCAGCCACTCTTTAGTACTCGTACCGAAAGTCCTACTGTGCCCAGTTCTCTGATACATATGGGGCCACCTGGAGCTGTGCTATGCTAGAAGCTAGCGAAGCCCCAAAGAAGGACTCTGGTGCTAAAACAGGCTATATGGATTGTAGAAAGACATTTTTAAATGCTATTCTGTGTAATATTGTTTTTGTACATAGGTAAAAGCCATCCCTACCTTGAGCCCTGTGCTTTGCTGGGCCCATTTTGTTCTTTTTCTGGCCCTTCATAGTCCTCTTTAATGGGTCAAGTATCCAAAGAACCCAAGGACGTCTTCAACTGAGAGAATATATACTCTGGATGTATTAGATCTTCAAATACTCTGCCCAGATAGCCTCAAACCCATATCCAGGGCCTGTGCGGGCTTTTCACTGGGCTCATCCTCCTGATTTACTGTACCATAGTCCCTGTGTCCTAGACTCTGAGTAGACCAGCTTCGGAGGTGTGAAAAGATACATGTACACAACAGGGTGAGTACCCTCTTCTTCTATAGTTTTAACATCTCTAAGAAGCCCAAAGATTATAAAATGAAACCTGTACATCGGTGTTGTGATTACAGTATATTATGACGAAAAAATCTATTGGAGTCAACAATTTGCTAGTTCAGTTTGTAATGAAAATATTTCAACATATAGTAGGTGAGTTTCTACTTGTGTTCCTCCCCAAGGCTCTTCCAGTGTTAGGGATAACCTTGATTTTGTGACCGTCTCTCTTATGGGTTCTTCCTTTTTTCTCTTGATTGCCTCCTTCACTTAATAAGATGGAAAAGCCAAGTCCATTTGTCCCTTGCTATTCCCTCAGTGACCCTCTGTGTAGCTGTCACTTTTGCCACCTTCATTATGGACAGTGCAATGAAAATACAATGCTTCGCTCCTTGGCACTATCAGAGGAGAATCAGCATCATGGTCTTTAAGTCCTGGAGCTCCTGAATTTCCAGCCTGTCTCACCGGCGGTTTCCTCATCCTGTTTGTAAGCTATTAGAAATTCTCCAGCTGCTGCATGGGTGCTAGTTTTTTTATTTGTCACTCAGAGACATCAGGTGGTCTTTAAAAATTCTATCGCTATTTCTTTCATCCTCCTCTATCGAATCCAGTGGTCTTGTTACCTTTGTTACTATTTCTACCAACACCATCTAGCAAGACTGGGAAATGTTGGCTTCGTTCTTTTCTACTTGGTGAGCCTTTATTCCTTCTTTGAGCTGCAGCAGACAGTTTTCTCCTGTTGGGGAACACTGCCTTGAAGTAGTGGGAAAGAAACGGGTTTGCAGTCATGTAGTAGTGGATTTCAAATCAAGGCTTTGTTACTTGTAACTATGCAGTGGTCACTGAACATTTCTGAGCCTCGGTCTGTCAGTAAAGGGGTATGTGACAACATTTTGCATATTCTGTCAGAAGGATTACATGGTGTAGCTGATCCACAGCACCTGGTGTGTGCATCTCTGATTGACTTCCAAGATCAATGTAAGCATTCTGTCAGACATACATAATATCCATCGTACCTCTAACAAACCTCCCAGACCTGAAGAGAGCAGCATAAAACACAAGATGGTGAGAAATCTAATGCATTCAAGAAAGTGTTATCAATTTTGTGCAGCTAGAATTTATGATGAAGTAAAAACTTTTGTAGGACAAATGCACAGAAACCAGGTTGGGACAGGCAATTTAGATTAAATTAAAAATTTCAACCTACTGGTATTTTGGGGATTTCTAGGAATAGATATATATGCTTCTCATATTCTTTAGATAAGGTGTAATTAAACATCTGAAATCACCTTAGTTTAACATACACAAAGTGATGACATGTTGCCGAAGAAAGCTTCGGGGCTTCACTACTTATAAAACTTCACAGCCTGGTTACCGAAGGATGCTTTCTATACATTGGTGATAGTTTCTGAAAAAATTAGCTATGTCCAACAAGGCCGTACATTTTGGATCAAGCAAGACGAATATTCTTAATTCTCATTTTCCCCCAACCTAGACAACTATTTCATAAAGACTTTTCAGTGCTGTGTTTCAAAATGAAATGTTTACCAATTTGAGATACTAAGGGTTTCATCATATACTAAGTTGGAATTTCTTCAGTGTCCGTGTATTATTTGGACACTTGCTTTGCTTCAAAACGAAGCAAGCAAGCTGCTAATCAAAGGGCTAGTTGGAAGTTGCAAGCAGAGACCACATCGGTAATAACTGCTGGCATAGTGCCTAGCACAGTGTCCTGTACACAGGTATGTTCAGAAAGTGTTGAAGGGTCCATATATCCCACCTGGACATTTGTTAAACCTGAATGTTTAAACCTAGAGCTGGAAGGAAGGCAGCAATGTGGACAGTCTCCAATTAGGCAGAAGATTTTAATCTAGTTTGCAGAACTAATCGAATAGTTGTGCTTCCCCAGTGTTCATGTGAATTGCACCCTAGCTGGAGGTTAACGGACTAAACAATAGCAGCAGCAATTAAGTGGATGTAAATGCATGTGATAGGCTAATTCTCACAAGGAGAACGTCAATGTGTCAGTGTCAGTGTACTGGTGCCCAGAATCAAGGAGGAATTGACTGGGGTAAAGAAGGTAATATGTAGCAATCCTGTGAGGACATATATGACTCAACTAGACTAGTCTGGAAATTCTGTGGATGAAAGTAGGAAGAATAAAAATAAGTAATGATGGCGGTTCTTTTTTACATAGCCTCTTGTGAGAGGAAAAGAAAGAAAACACCACACTTCCCATAAGTGCATTCATGGTATTACACCTCATGGTGAACCTTGACTATGAAATCGATTGGCAGACGTGGAATAGAATGCAGCACCAATCTATCTACAATAAGGAGAAGGTATTTTCATGACGTGGGAAGTGGAGACTTCAAAAGAGGACAAACTGCCTTGGCCCTTCTCAAATTTGTAAATGGAGACTGATGGACAATGTAAGAAGGCTGCAGAAGGTTATTACCGCCGGCTTTTAGCAGATTCTAGAAAGACAGAAGGAGCTGCAGGGCAATAGGAAAACTGGAAATTTTGCCAAAGGTCTGTTCTTCAGCACTTGGACACTTTAGGGAAATCTTAATTTTGGTGGAATAGAGTGTGGGGCTTGGAGGCAATGTGAAATGGATAGAGGGTATTTTACTTATGGCCCTAGACTTTCTAGCTTTCGAGAATATTATATGAAGGTGTTTAATATTGTTTAAAAGAAAAAGTTTCCATGAATGCAACAGCTCGGTCTGCATCCCTGCTTCCTGCTCTATGAGGTGTCTCAAACGTCCTCTGGAATACACTGGGCAAAGGGC
The DNA here is from genome assembly GCA_004026905.1 of Hystrix cristata. Taxonomy (NCBI): domain Eukaryota; kingdom Metazoa; phylum Chordata; class Mammalia; order Rodentia; family Hystricidae; genus Hystrix; species Hystrix cristata. Next base: position 115,752 of record PVJO010000530.1, on the reverse strand, counting down.
AAAGTTCAGTGGCAAGTCTTCTGGCTGTAGCTGAGCCCAAAGCAAAATTTCAGCAAACCTGCAGAAGACGTCAGTGGGCATATTCGCTCCCTGATCCATAGTGGACATGATGGACCGAATTCCTCTCATAATGTATAGACTGTCAAAAATCAGCGGATTCAGAAGGAATGTAAACCAGTGGTTAAAAAAGGAAGAAATAGAATCATAATATAATATATGAGATAGAAAGGCTTTTACTGATTTTCCATTAGATTTTCCTTTTTACTTGGTTTTCCATTAGAGTAAACCAAGGGAAATTGATCAAGATCAGTAGATTGCTAGATTAAGGGATGAAAAAGAGCCCATCTAACCCCTGGAAAAGAAAGGCAGATGCATACATTCAAAGAGTCTTCTTTAGAATATATTCAGATGATAAAGAAAGTATAGTCAGAGAAATCAAAGGTTTGAAAGAATTTGAAGCTCAGCGAGGACACAAATCACTTATTGTTGTACAGCCATGTTATACAAACAATTATTGAAATAAAGCTTCACATGAATAAAGTGACATATGTACAAGGTATGATAAAAATATGAATGCTTAAATTTTTAAAAACATACTACAGTAAAAGACACATTGCTATTATTTCCCTTCAAAATACTCCTCACTTCAACTCCACTTATCTAAACTTCCTCCCATTTTCAGAAGCAGCTCTGGGAGTTTTCTTGAATGAGTATCTTTAGTTGTGCTATCCAGGCTGCTTTGACGTCCTGAATAGATTCAAAATATTTACCTTCCATGGAAATTTTGACTTTGGAGAAGAGCAAGATGTTGCGCAGTGCCAGATCCAGTGAACGTGAGGGATGAGGACACACTGCGATGTGTTTTTACCAGCCTGCCTTTCTGTTGAATGCCCCTCAATAGTAGCATTCACCATAATTCTGTGAATGTTGTAAAGACTTTCGTGAAAGAGGACTTCCAGAACTGCTCCAGAAAGTTGCAAGAAGGGTGATATAAATGTGTTTGAAGCAAAGACAATAATTTTGAGAGGGATTAATGGCAATATGTTTTTTATAGTAACATTTTTTAAAAAAATTTTAAACATTCACCATATATTTTGAGCATGCCTCATAGTGTTCATTCTTAACATTTCTATACATTTTTAAATTGTCTAACAGAAATTCATAAGCTTACATTTCTTCCCATATTAGATCTATGTCTCTGAACACTTAGATAAATTTTAGTGGGAAAAGAATAAATCTGGACAATTAAGTTATAAAGCAGAAATGCGAATTAAATTCACTTAAATAGTTATATGGCTGACCTAGCTCTGTCTCTTTGCCCTGACTTTTTGTGGATAAAGCCTCAAAGACAGGTGAAAGCACCACTAATGGCATCTTATTTGGCAAATTTTGACGGACATTACAAATATTATAAATTAGCCAATCCATTATAATAAAGCAAGAACGGAAGTGATGAGAAGAAAAAATTGTATTGACAATGCTTTAATGATGTAAATGGAACCAGGAAGTTTTGAGGTACAAAATCTGTAAGTTTGCAATGTAACAACCTAATGAACTATCAGATTGTACATTTATTTGAAGACTGAATTATCAACTGAATATGGGATGACAAGAGGGAAGAAAAGTGAATGTAAAGTAAAAAAGTTTCATCAGTCTTAAAAAATTATTCGCCAGTGAGTTCAACACATTCGTATATAGTAAAATAGTAGGACTATTTGAGAAGAAAATGTGAAAACGATGAAGCATGAGTAATAAGGCCCTAGAAAGCAAACATCATGCATTTAAAAGGAAAGGAAAGATTGTGGCATAAATTTTACTCAGTTGAAATAGATTACTGGTTTCATCTGAAAGTGGAAGGTTCTGCTTTAGACCTACCTGGTGCTATGAAACAAAAGTGGACTTTGACGAAATATTAATTCATTTTACTGTTGTTCGCAAATACATATTGTCACAGAAACAATATGTTGTGTCTGTTTACAAATTAGGTAAAAGTGTCCTGTGTTGTACCACAGATGAGTTAGAATTTAAAATTAGAAACCTAATCTTTCTTTTTACTTTTAAATCAAATACAAATTACTAACTTGTAGTCATGTTCTCAGTAAAATTATGACAATAATGGATTTTAGTAAAAGATTCTTGAAAAGTTTTTATGCTGAGTCCTATTAAACAATAAAGAACATTGTTTCTTTTGCTCATATATATTTTCCTTAATTTCTGAATTTTAGTAACATTGTCAAGGCCTTAGCTGGTGCTAGAAGGGAAATTAAAGATATATTCCTAATACTATTGGAGAATAAAATTGGTTTACTTACCTGAATTTATGCACTCTAATCATAGGTGGAAATCAGGTTTCATAGTATCTGATTCAGTTCTTTAAAAAGGTCTGGGCATTCTTTGTTTTTGACAAAAACAAAGTAAAATGTCTTACATGATGGAGCAAACCTAGGTGGACTATTATCATTACTCTATGATCTACTAGATGCTTTATATGCATCATCCTATTTTATACTCATAAGCCAATGAATTAAATATTATTCCCAACCTATAAATGAGCAAACTGTCCCTTGGAGAGGGTAAGGGGCTTGTTAATACTTTCCCAGGCAGTGAATGGCAAGGGCCGAGTTTCAATAGGTGAACTGTCCACTACCAGGACATTATGAAGCCTACCACACTACTATACATAAATTTGGGGAAAGCATAAATTAAGTAATGTTACTGTCAGGAAAATTTTGCTAATTTTCAACCAACCCATAAAAGTCTTCACAGAATTCTTGTCATTTGACAGGTATTTTAGTTAATAAAGAGAATAATTTTATCATGGCTAAAAATGGATCAGAAACTGAAAATATTTTTTGCCCAAATTCCAATTCCTAACTCAATACAGAGAATATAAAGGAAAGAAGAAAAATGAAAGAACAACAGAAGGAATGACTAATGAACAGAAAAGGTTGGGTTGGGGACAAGAAGGAGGAGGAGGTGAAAGAGGAGTAGGAGAAAGAAGAGAAGAAAGAGAAGGAAAAGGAAGAGAAGGAGAGACAGAGAGAGAGACACAGAGAGAGAGAGAGAGAGATATTGAGACTGATTTAAGGGCCTTGAGTAAAACCTGTATTTATTATAGACATTTTAAAAACTGTCTCTAGATATGGAAGGAAACTGATACACTTTCCTAATAATGGTATAAGATAAATAGAATCTACATATATTCAAGGGATATCAAGCAGACTGACAGATTAAACAAATTACTAAATACAATATGATTAAAACTGGTAGACTGGCTATTCTGAGACCCACCCATTCCATATGCCTACATTAAATGTTTTTTCTAAGACTGAAATATTTGAGCTGGGCTCATTGCGAATTTGAATTATTTCCCCTCAAGTTCCACACATGTCATCTTATTGGTTGTGTGCTGGTATGCTTTCTTTACTCCCAGTCCAAAACAATGGCAGAGGCATGTCATCCGGGGAGAAGTTCCCACACAAGTTCCAGCTGCACGAGGCAATAAGCAGAGAGTCTGTACATGTGTAGCAGTTATACTCTATTCCCAGTCTGTTCTGTTAACTTAGCAGATGACATCTCGGCCTCTTCAGGGATATGGTGCTCTTTCTCAGATTCCCAGGATTCTGTATCAATGGCCACATGCCAATCATTGACTTCTCAGTGTGCAATGTGAGGCTGATGAGAAAGGACTGTTTCTTTCTTTGCCTCAGTGTACAGAAGCTACCAAGCATACTTATCCTAGCTGCCATCGTCTTGAGACTAACTTTTGGCACATGATCATATTTCAGTCTACAAGTAGCTATGCACATGTTGGATATGAAGTGAGTGTTAACACAATATCTGTGTAAATAACAACATACACATACTCATTTATTGTGAGAGATAGAGAATTGGGCTTACAAAACATTAAGTCTATGTCTATAAACTCTGTTGAAGTGAGCTAAATTGATCATTGAGGCTCCCTTAAAACATAACAGACTACCTCTAAGAAACATGAGTTACTTTTTAGTAGTCTGATATGCAATGAAAAATGCAGGCACAGTGTTTAATAGTGTGCTAGAGTAGAGACAGTGAATACAGCCGCCCTCCCTCCCTGTATACCCCTACCCCACCATGATCTTTATTAGCTTTGTCCTGACAATCTGACCTTACAGAGCTCTACTCAGCCCTGACAGCCACATAAAACCCACAAACAAATAGGGAACTGGAGAAGTCTTTTCAGATTTAGGATCATGTTCAAGCTTATGAATCAGATTTTTCTGTGTGTGGACATGACAACTATGGAAAAACTGTAATTTAGGACATATTCTCTTTATCCTTTTATGTAGAATTTCACTTTAATGTGATGCAAATGACAGTAAGAAATACATTCAGTGAATGTTAAAGCCTTCCCATTAAAAATTCTGTATGCATTTTACATTCTAATTCATGTACAGTCAAAAACCCTGATAAAATCACAGTGCTGATTTGACTGCTGCACTTATCGTATTAATGAGGATACTTTATGCCTTTTGAAAATTGGGATATGGTCCATTATGTGATTGTAAATGATGTGATTGTATCACATAAATTTGTTATTCAATCCCACCCCTCCCTCCAGTCAGCTTTGTATATAAGAAGATTCATTGGTGTGCCAGAGTGAGACTGGAGAACTGAACTGCAAATTAGACTTTTCTTCTTTTGTCTTCATTTCTCTTGATAGGAAGGATTGTAGTAAATATGCACACACACACACGTGTATGTGGGTATATATGTTTTTCTTTCTTACTCTTTTTTTTTTTTTCCAAAAAGCTATAGGGAAGCCAGTTACCAAGAAGTCAAAAGGAAAGAAAGAAGCAGGCTGGGCCCGAGGCTCCCAGAGGTATGTAGCACTTTCCTCCACAGCCACAGCAATCCTCCCTCCCCTGTTTTGCTGATCCTGGATTGCCTCATGCTGGAAACCTTCCCTCCTCTCCTCTTGCAACAAGTGAAAGTCTTCCTGATTTGGAGTTGCATTTATATTCCTAAAACTATGTGCTCCTCTTTCTATTTCTGTATCTTCCTATCGCACCTGCCTAATTAGTCACCACTGACTCCCAGGAGCGGCCAGTGGTCTATGAATATAGAGCAAGAGGTTTTTGGCTTCTTACCATTACTGAAACTTCTGCTTCTGGATCCAGGACAGATATCCACCCGAGTAAAGGTCAAAGAATTCTTCCTTACCTTCTTGAGCAACTACTCTGTCTCTGTTCATCCCTAGGGACGCAAACACCTCCCCTGACATCAAGGTCCCCAAGCCCCCACAGAACAAATCAGAACATTGATAACAGAGGCGGCTTCTAAACTCTCTAATAAAACTGAGGAGGGGATCACTGGCTCCCTTGGAGCAGCGCCTGCAGTCTGGAAGGCTCCGCACCAAACTGCTTCCCTAAGGATATTTCCAAGTCTTAGCCTGAGGTCAACCTGAAGAAGCCACATACCAAGCAAGGTGCCTCACGCAGGCCCAAGCCACAGGCTCATCAATCACTGTCTGTCCTCCGGTGCCTCCTCAGCATTGTCATTGGTTTGGGTCTCCAAAGCCCGTCTAAACTTGATCTTTTCTGTTCTTTCTTTTTTTGTTATTTTTCTCTTATTGTTCACCCTGGAACATGAATTTAGGCTTTAACATGTGCAAAAATCACATGTTACTGATTTAAAAGAAGAGATTTTTAAGCTATTTTTCTTGTTATACTATTCCATCAAATACATAGTACCCCTCCCCAACTCTTGGCCCTATCCAGGAAAGATATCATAGGGAATGCTTTGCATATTACTGCAATTTTTATTTTTTAAATGGCACATGGGAAAAGATAAGTTGCTTGACTAAAATATACCAAAAGAGACACAAGGGTTCTTTTATGATGGGAGGTTGGTTTGGATTTTTTTTTTTTTTTACCTTATTTCAGATTCAAGGCCAATAAGAACTTCTTACAATCTTCTGGACAAAGCTTGCTACATCCTAATCTCTGCAAATTCACTCTGTTCTGTTCACTGCTCTCCTTATTAATCAGTTCTACTGAGCTGTACCCTTCTCAGTACTGTTACACACACTGCATTTTTATGCTTCTGTTTCTGAGTGGCCTTTTCTATATTTTTGCTTTGTCTTGCATTCAATTATTCACAGCTTGGTCTGTAGAATAGGGTACCATCACTGCCTACATTTAGGCAACGCCACATTATGTCATCTTGCTTCATATATTTTACTTTTATCTCTTTTAGGAAGAAGCTCATTTGAGAAATCTTGGCTCTGCCTTTGGGAGGAATCATTTACCTTCTTTTATCCCAGCTGAAATTTGTCTCCTTAGTCCTTTTGTTAATACAAGAAAAAACACTTATTTACATCTTCTCGGATCCTATTAGTTAGCTCAATTGCCTAATTGTTGCAGTTTTAAGAAAGACCAAGTCATTTTCTTGCTTTCACTCATTGTGGGTGTATTTTATGGGTTCCACAATGCCACATTCACAAGTCTGCTTACTTTCTTGGGGAAAGCTTTCTGTTTCACTCAAATGTGCAGCATCATGTGCGTGGTTCATTTCCTTCTCACACATAGGAAATATGGCTAAACAATACCCTGGAAGAGAGCAGAGAGGAAGATATTAGGCCTACCAATAGTACCCATCGCCTTGGACTCTGTGTCTGATGACGCGGGCAGTCTAGAGTACTTGATTTTTTAAGAGTTTACCCTGATTTTTTTTCCTCATGTCTTTTCAAGTGTCTTAATTTTTCCTTACAATGAATTTCCCTACCAGAGATCGCGATCTCCCTTTTTCTCTTGCTGAGTAAATGCTGAGTAAATCAGGGTGTGGAATATTACCCATGCAGCCCACTCTCGGAGAGGGATTGCCGGCTGAAGCCATGCTGTTCATATGCCATTCTGTGCCCAACTGTGGATAATAACTGAATTGATTTTACCCTGGGAAAGACAAAGGAACCTCAGGCTGCTTTCTGCATCATTTTGTTCTCAGGTTATTCTGCTCTGAATGGTAAAATCTCTACTAGAGTACTGGGTCACATTTAGCTTCTTTTATGGTAAATCCTCTGTGAGGGAAATTTTGACACTGGGTTGTGAGGTGCTATAGTTCTGGGTATCTGTACGTGTATATGTGTTAGTGTGTATGTGTGTGTGTCTCTGTGTGTGTGTTTGTGCCTGTGTGTGTGCCTGTGTTATCAAACAAACATGAGTCAAAAAACAAAAGTACGTTTATGTTTTCAAGTCCCCATGAATTCCTTTCTTTTGTTTTAAAAAGCAACAAGCTTTTAAGAAAGCATTTTCTTAAAGTGAAAACTAAAAATTGACCTTTCGTTCCTCTGAAAGGAAAGTTTAGAGAATACTATTGTTTAATAAATTGTAATATGACTGTTAATAAGCCCAACCTATATAAATTATAAGGCCCATACTGATAATAATCATTATAAATTGAGTGCTTGGTACACCTCATTCATGTTAATTCACTGAATCCTGACAACAACTCCATTAAGTAAATATTATTATTATTCCATGCTACAGATGTAGAAACTGAGGCACACAGAGAGCATAAGGAATTTGCTCAAGTTATATTCACCACAAGGGACAGACTTAGGTTTCAAGTCCAGTGACTCCCAAGTCTTAATTAAAAATGTAAAACTTTTCTACCATGTTCAGAGAAAATGTATTTCTCTTACAAAAAGATCCTTATATTACCAAGATGTCTTTAAATTTTTTAAGGGAATTCTGATGAAATAGTATGCATTTATAAGTTCCTTTATTTATATTATCATAATTGTGATTTGTTCAATTATATTATCCCACCATGTTTACAAATTAGCTTACATAATGTGGTAAATTTAGGGAAGTTAACATAATTTTTATCATCTTTAAAAAATCTTAAATCTGGTATATTTGTCATCTGATTCCTTGAATTGTTATTTTTAATTTACATCTCTGCTTCACTCTATTTTCTGTTGATGCTCACTGATACTTTTATGAAGGTAAGAAGGTACATACTCATTGAGACCATCTCTGAGACAGAGTCTCAGTTTCTGCCAATGTGCACTACCATACATGTGTTCCAAGGATGTTCATCATAGTGAGGTATTTCCCAAAACTGTAGGAAATGTAGAAGTTTGGTCACACAAATCTTCTGAGCATTGTGAACTTCAAGTCAGCTTCTTTTAGCTCACTGTCTAAATTGCCATAGGTGTGTTGGAAGTTCTGTGTACACACAAAGAATATATTAAATATCCTGAAATTTTAAAAGTTCAAAGAATATCAGATTTTGTGTCTGTTATACTTTGTATTTTAATATCCCCCCCCCAGCTTCATATACTCCTAAGTGGGGGTTTTGGAAGGCGAATGGACTATGGAAGCTCGGTGCTGACTTGCGAGGCGATGGGGCACAGACAGAAGAGGCAGGTCACTGAGGGTACGATGTAGAAGGGATATCTCTCTCCCAGCTCCTCTCTCCGCTCTCTCTTCTTCCTGGACATCATGAAGTGAACAGCTTTTCCTCTGTCACGCAGACCAGGGACTGAAACCTCTACAAACTGTGAGGCAAAATTTACCTTTCCTCCTTCAAGTTGCGGGATCTGGATATTGTGTTTGTCCTGAGAAAATGACTAACACAGTGTCTTGTATTTTATCAAAAGGTAGCTTGCTTCTGAGTTTTATAGAGTTGAGGATAGTACATGAAATCACTGTCCTGGGGATTTTAGACAAGTTGTATTGCCCATCACACTGTATGAGTAAGCATCAAGTTGCTGGCTAGGCTATAAATTAGTACATGGGCATAAATATCACAAGGCTTTTTGCCCTTCGTCCCTCATTCTTTATACCTAACTCTGGCTCCAACCAAGTCTTCAGTCTTGGATCAATACATCAAATCAAGAATAAGTGGCACTCCAAAGTCATACCATCCTATCAAAATAATTATCTATAATTAATATAATTATTGATCAAGTAGTAGAAGTCACTGTCTAGATGATATAAGGCTTTTAGGATTTCATGGAAATGTTTCACAACTTAATTATATTTCCCTGGGAGATTATAAGATGATTCAATTTATTTTTCCCATGTGTTTCATCAATCATTATGTGGATAGAAGGAATACCAGAATCTCATTTCTATGTCAATTTCTGCAGAATTTCGACGAGTCATTTCAGTAATACAGAGCTGACTCAAAGAAGATAGGGCCCTCACCACACGGGAATCATGTCCTACCGCACTGGTAATGCTGGAGCCCATTCTGTTGGGTTCATGTGATAAGGCTAACTGCAGTAAGCCCTGGCAGCCCTGTGGGTTTTTATTGCAAAGCAAATTGAGGCCTATGTAAAAGCTTCTTCTTAGATATGTGATGAGCTATATTCTTCTCTGAGCCTTGGTTTCTTTATCCAAGGAGGCAAGTGGTAACTAGTTTCCTTTCTGTTTGTAAAGCTGAATATTCCAGTTTTGCTAGTGATTTACCTTTTCAAATGTCCACACTGGTAGATCCCATGAACCAATGGGAATCTTGTAAAAATGCAGATTATTATTCAGTATGTCTGGGTGGGACTAGGGTTCCTAATAATGGCACTAAAACAGCTGGCCTGTGAAGCCATTTTTAGTAGCAAGGATCTGTATGAAACAGAGAAGTCGGGGGAAAAAGACTAGCTCTTCATTTTCCAGTGGGAACACATTTTCTTCCCTCCCCTGGCTACGATTCCTCATTTTCTTCTATAGAGCACTGCAATATGCCTCCTTCCTCAGTACACTAAGCCAGATCTGGGCTTCCCAGAAGGCAGAGTGCATCCACACAGAGCACCAATTCCCTCTCCAGGAAGGAGGCCACAGAGCTTATCAGGAAAGATCTGTGTCTCTGTGTCAGGCATCCCCAGCCCCGCTGAAATATGAAATAAATGAGGTGGAGTTTAATTTTAGGGTCTACAAATTTGTAATGTGTTCATCATTCCTGTTGCCATTTTACATGGCAGGCTGAAGTTGCAGACATGTTTGGTGAGGAAAGCCGCAGTTGAGTTCTGGTTTAATGAAGCACTCGCACCCTCTCATATCCTTCCTCTAATCTTTACTTGCAGTGAGGAGAAAGATGGTTTCACTACTGAAATTTGGCGCCTCTTTTTGCTTTCCTAGGGGCCGGTTCTTTGGGAGATTTTCCCAAGCTGGACTGCAGGCTGGCTTCCCAGCAGAGGGCGCAGTGCCCCAGTGGCCTGGCCCCAGAGCTGTTTGCTTCCTTCCGGTGGCCTCTCCCCCACTAAACTGAGAGGGGTCAGAAATAAGCTCTCTGGAAGGAAGGAGAGGAAGGCTTTTTTAAGGGAGAAAATCAAATCAAATCATTTCAGTTTGGAATCAGTGCCTTTTAAAATGAAAGGTCTACTTGGCTACCTCTAATGGGCAGCTTTTCATAATTCTCAGCTACTCTGAGTCTACCTATTCCTTCTTAAAGCTTCTCTGAACTTTGTGTTGTCCAGCATTTGTATCTTTCACTTTAATAAGTGTGACATAGGAATTATATAAAGAATTTTAATAATTCTCACTGGACAGTTAATTAAGCAGTGAGACGTCTTTAGAACTGTTACTCTTTCTCCCTTTTACAGACAAGTGCCTCCACAGAATCCAACGGAAGAGGATATATATGTATATATATTTAAAATGATGTGTGGGTTAGTCAGTTTTTAGTAACAAATGACCTTCCTAACAAGCTAAAATAGTGAAATAAAAATCCACATTTTTATGGCCCGCTCTCCCTGAATTCTACTGTCCACTTTCTGCAAACTTCTTTGCACAGGAAATGAACTCCCCGTAATGTGGAGGGGGGATTGAATATGTTAATCTCAAGTTCTCCAAATTTTTTCAATTCCCTGTAAATCATGTGGGCATGACCCAGGCTAGTTAATCATTACAAATTCTTTTCTTTTTCTTTTTTGCCCCTTAAACTAGATTCTGTTTTTCTTCATTTTTGATAGATCCTACCACAAACTTCGGCTAGAGTAAGTGCAGGCGACCATAACACTATTCTCACATAGAGGGTGTTTTATTAAGTCCAGCAGTTAAAAATGTACAAAGTTCCTTGTAATAATCCATTCATTCTGTTCTCTCCTGATTCTTGGAGTAAGCCTGCACAATTATTCAAATCCCAGCTTTTAGCTACAGCATACACCTCGCCATGGGGCTATGCCTCTGTAATCTTGCTTTGGTCTTGCATGTCAAATGGAATTAACTCCCATAAGAAATGTGTGTGAACACAACCCAAAGTGTCTTATCTGCTGCTGTCTTAAATTTTTGAAACTCTGAGCTGTCATCTTTTTCTATTGCTTTGTTGAAGTTCTCACTTATATTTCAGTCCATCCAAAGCTGAAGTTTAGGAAAATTTACATTTTTATATATATTTTCAGTTATGCTCTCCCTTGGCCTTTTCACATGTTCTCTTTATAGAAGAATTTTTCTTTTCTTTCTTCAGATTCTAAGACCGTTTTATACACAGTGGAATTTCAACAAGCGATGAATTCACTTTTTCTGCCCCCCAGGAGTATACAAGTTGATATACACACATTAGTTGAAGATTCACAAGCCAAATCCAAATAGATATGTAAGTGTGTGTATGTGTATATGTGTGTCTGAATATTGTATGAGAGAAGGAATAATGATATCATTATCACTATACCTTAACCACTCAACCTAGCTAATCACAAAAACTAATTCTGTCTCAGTTGAATCTCAAACTGCATCATCTCCCTCATGAATAAAATGCTTGGTTAAATGAGCTCGGTTAGTCTACCTGTATGTCATACTGAGTAGATTAGCTCGCTAAGTAATTTTACACTTTCTTCCTTTCTTAGTGAGTACATTGCTTTACAATTACAAATAGTGTATGGTCTTCTTTCTACATCATGTCTTGAATTTCACTTAATCATCTTCTACAAAGTCCTAGGCATGAGTAATCTGAATACTCTGTATCCAAAAGGCAAAGTAAGCACTTGATAAGTATTCGTTGAATTCCTGTGAATGAATTGGGGCAGCTTATTCTACCGTTTCTGAATGACGTACCCTGTTGCCTCAGTTTACAAGTTATATTATTTCATCTGGAAATGAAAGCAGCCCTGGCTTTAGTAAGTTTCCTTCATAGCCCGTGTGTTCAGTCCGGTACTACACTTGGTGTGTATTTTAAAATTGCCAGTTATTCAGCATTGTGGGTTCCTTGAGGTGTCTTGGCTTAGCGAGGTGTGGAAGGGTAAAACTGTAACTTGGTGTGGTGGATATTTAATAAGTGGTAAACCGCAGCATTCTCCATTTGAAAGTTAATTAAGGCCACTAGCTGACCGGGCTTATGCAGAAAACATGTTCATGGGTTAACCATGGCAACAATCACAACAACGCTCAGCTAAAAATAATGGCCTTAAGAGACAGTTTTACTGATCATTCCTCAATGTTTATTGTTTTTTTTTTTTTTTAAATAAGGGGATTGCCACATTTTGGAGGAAATACTAGTAGCACTCACATCTTTTGAGACTTAAACATTTTACTCATACCTGAGCTGTAGATACTGAAATAAAGATTGACGTAAAGGGATAAGTGCATGACTGAATTGTATTTTTAGCGTCATATGCAAGAATGTCTCTTATAATCATCTCTTGTGCTCTCTTGACCCTCTTTGTCTAGTTAACAGCAGCCTGTAATGTAGGACGCAGCCAGTTTGGGCACAGGAAACGTTAGCATTATCAGCTGATTTTATTCAAATTGTGTTTCAGTTTGTTGAGGAACCCACTTTTAGTGACAGACAATATAATATGAAGTTTATTTCTGTGTGCTCATTGTTTCTTTACAATGAGAGAAATGAAATAAGACTATGTATTTTACTGTACAATATATTACTTTTGCTAATAGGATTCAAAAAGCACATCGGATATAAATGTTCTTTCAGCATCTGGTTGGTGAACTTAGATTGGCTTATCAAATATCTCAACACTATTCTAGAATCCAACAATATTTAGTGCAACAAAGGAAGTGACAGCACAGAACTGGGCAAATGTGATGAGGGCATAGCCAAGGTGGAGGGGTATGGAGGAGGCTTAAGTGACTCGGGGGTATCACTGAGCTAGCTAATTGCAAGATATTTTTATGGAGCAGTACAGAATTCTCTTTGAAATCACTCTTAGCGACTGTAATCTTGGTCCAAGATCCCATCACTTAATTTTAAATGATCTAACTCATATTGAGGCCAGGTATGAGAAGAATTCGTCCACCCACCCACCTTCCAGTGTGACTCTAAGCACATCTCTGGAAGAATTTTGAGCTCAATAACCCTTCACCTTTGGTAGGACTGGCTAGAAAAGAAGGTGAGATGGGACAAAGATTCTCAGCCCCTTCTAATGTCCATACCTTGCATCTTGCCTATGCTGTCACTTAACCAAACAGAGACTGTATCATAGTCCAAGAGCAAAGAAAGTGAGATATAGATTTAGAACGTTTTCCTTTTTCACCTGGCCATAGAATAATCTGCTGCAGAATATTTTAGATACAATTGACCCAAAGGCATCATCCCTACAAATCCTCACTTGTGACATTTTTTTTGGCCCAAGAGTATTGACAATTATCCATCTCTGCCAGTATCAGTTGAGTTTTTTGCTCCATTTTTCTCATTGGCTACTTTCAATAAATAACACTTTTTGTTGGTTTGTTCTTCCTCCTTCCCACTCTCCTTTTCATTTTTGCCATTTGTTCTAATTTAATTTGAAATGCTCGGCATCTGACTGTAATCAGGTATAGGTACTCAGGAGATTTCCAGCAAGAGCAGGTCTCTTGAAAAGGGTCTTTTGGACACAACAGAATGAGCTTTTCTTTATTATCTCAGGGATAACAAAATGAAGAGCAAGCGAAACTGAGCGGCAACCATCCTTTCAAGCAGCAGCTCACTTGGTGAAACACCCTGTCCCTTGAGTGTGAACAGACCGCCCCTTGGCTCAAAGTCATCCTGCTGTCCCTGCTGCTTGTTCTCCAGGCCGACAAAAACAAGCATAACAAAACACACAGAGACGGTGTCAACAGAAAGCTTTTCTGTAGGAGTCTTGTTTTTGGAAGCAGACTGGATTTGCAGTCCATACAAAGGCTTGGACAAGTTTTTAAGGACCCATCACATACTAGCATGGTGACTTCAGTCCATTAGGTGGGGCCTGGGGCTTGTTAGGCACCTGGGACCTCATTTTTCTGTAGTTCTCCAGAGGAAAGCTTCAGTTGCCCTGTACCAAGTGAAGATTACTAGGGAGGAATAAGCACTGCACTTCACAAGGAATCACCTGGATTCAAATTCTTGCCTTACGACCTGAGAAAATTGCGGTCTCAAGCTCTCTGTTTCTTCGTGTATCAACTGAGGATAATAATACTTAGTTTTCAGATTGTGATAATTGGGTGAAATATAGAAATGTGTTGTCACTGAGGAGAATATCAAAATGTTTAGACTGCTGTGAAGCTTGGTGTGCAGAGCCAATCAAAACCCTACGTGAGAATTCTTGAGTAAAAGGGAAGCACTACAGTAGAAGATGGAAGCACTAAATGCAAGGTGTTATTATCATTGTTATTATTATTATCTTCAAGGTATTAAGACATTTTTATCTATGGCAGAAAAAAATGATTGACTCTTTTCCCAAAATCCAAACCTGGATCCACCACAGACAGAAGTTCTTCCACTGCCCTTTGGCCTGGAGGTAGCTTATGTCTGTCTCACACTTTGCAGACAGGGTGAAGAACAGCTAAATTGGAGGCAACGTAAGAGAGCAACCACACGGTCCTCTGGCTGCAGACATTACAGAGAAGCAAGGATGTTGGGTGTTTAATGTTCATATGCCGCAAGATTCCAAGGAGGCTTGAAGAAGAGCTGTGAATTTGTACTAGACTGTGGTTCAGTTTCTGCAGAACAGTGCTGAAGAGGGATGCCGAGTGCACTTGTCCATCGATCGTAAACAGTGTCCTGCAGTAGAACTTTTAGGATGTGGAGACATTAGCTTTTCAGTAGTTAGTTGCCAAATGGATTTTGTCAATGGAGTACTTCGGCCGGCCACATGTGTCTGTTGCAGAAGTGTGTAAAGAGACTCTAGAAATTGAGGTAGAGCAGGAAGAAAAAAAAAAGATAAAATTATGGCCAAGATATGTGTGTCTGTCCCCACTGTTTAAGGAAGGCTGGCTAACTCTTTGTGTAATGTTGCATGATTGAAAACAGTTGTGGAAGACTATGACCTTCCATCTATTCTTTTAAGTAACACTCTACTCCCTTAAACCTGTACAGAACTTATCCACGCACCATATACACTGTGAACACACAACACCTTGTGGTACCAGCAGGAACTTTCCAGGATAGGTAGCACCCACTTAGCTAAAGTGGAAGGCCCTAAAAGTGTTGAAAACATCTAGATGATGGGCAGAATACAATTGAACACATTTTAGTAACGTGGGGAGTAACCAAAACATTGCGTATCCAATTAAGAGTGTTCTCAGCTCCAGAAATCAACTGAATTGTCTGGGGGGGAAACCTTCCAGCTGCTTTTGCAACACCCATCCAGCAAACTTCTGTATCTGAAGGAAGAGCAGGAGATGGGCAAAGGAGAAATAGGAAGTAGGAGTTACACATGCTCCATGAGCGTCCGTTTTGTCATCTGTAAAATGGGCCAGAATGTCCTGAATGCCAGAGCTGTGGGGAATAAATCAATAAAGGAGGATAAGCCTCATCCCAGCGTCTGGCTCAGAGGAAGAAGGCAACAAAATGGAACATTTTTTTATCAGAAGAGAGCACATACTTCCTGTTTTTGGAGAGAGCCCCTTCTCTCTCCCTGCCTCCTCCTGCAAGCCTCTGAGTTACTGCCGCCGTAATTGGCTGCAAGGGTTTGGCAACTATCTGTAGAGAAACAGTTTTTGTCAAAGGGCTCTGGGATGGTGGTGTGAGGCGTTTATTAGTGATCTAAGGCAACATAAGTTGCCTCTGGTGTTTATTGACCGTTTCTTGCTGGAGGCACAGACATGCATAGGCACTAAAAGGTGAGTTACTGTTAGTTGCCGCTCTCTGGACCAGCAGGGACTTGGCAAGCTCTTGCAGGACAGAAGAGCTTGCATCCATCAGCAGTGACCCCTCTGGCTGAATATGTACAGGCATAAAGAGCCTCCTAAATTAGCCTCTGTTCTCCTTAGCAGGATGGATAGAGGATGAAAGGCAGGATCAGGAGAGGGTGGAATGTGTGCAGTGGAGGACTGAGCTGTACTCTGAAAAATCCACGCCAACACCTTCTGCTCAGAACGAATCCTAGATGCCTTCATTTCATAAGGCCCTATTGAGGTATTGCATGAGGGGAAAAAGGGAATGGAGGTGGGAAGAGAACAGAGAAAAATAAAATGTGCATCTCCTTGTTTGATAAGTGAGTTAAAATGGAGTAGGGGTGGCTTAGGGCTCCTTCCAGCATTTCCCAGTGTGTGTTGAGACAGATGTGAGCAGGTGTGAGGTATGCTGTTGCACCAGCTAATTAACTTTTAATACCACATGGAAAAATGTATGTGTTTATTAACAATTTTTACTGAATATTAATTCACTTAAGAATCTTAAAGATCTGGCTAAACTTCGTAAAAGCCAAGAATCATGAAAAAGATGTTCTTCAAGAATAGAGTAGAGGCACCTTTCATGTTTAAGAAATGTTAGTTTGTATCTGGGGATTCGTCTAATCCCTCCTTCCTACTAATGATATCTCCGACCAAAAAAAGAAGGGAAAGATAAGAAGTCTCCAGGTACAAGTACACTTTCTAGTTTTCCTTAGCGGTTCGACAGCAGAAATTTTAATGTCTGTTTGAAAGATATCAGTATTCAAAAAAGCTGGCAAGAAAATAGCGAATCCATAAATTTAGTATTGTTTCCTGTGTTCAGAAATTTTTTTTTTTTTGCTTGTTTTCTATAAGGCATCTGATGAGTACATCGAATCTTGCTCCAGATGGGTCTGTTTACACAGCCACTACTGGGAATGTGGCACCATCCCAGAGTGCACTGAAGCAGAATTGTGGGTGACCCGGTACGAATCTAACCCTGTTGCCACCAAAGTGAATCCAAGAGGCTTGGTGTGTGTCTGATCGTGCAGCACACACACTTGACCTGGGAAGATCCATGGGAAGTGTTTCTTTCTCAAAGCACCAGACCCTCTCAGTGACCTTCTCAGTGAAGTCATACTTCTCACGAGGGCGTGACCCCCACAGGCTTCTGGTAGTCTGGAGACAATCCAGCTTCCCCTCTTCATCACAATAATAATTAGCATTTATGGGGCACTTAGTACCAGATGCTGTTGTACCCATTTCACATATATTAACTCATTTAAATCTCTCAAGAACACTATGATATAGATCCTATTATAATTTTCATTTTAACATGAGGAATTTAAGTCAAAAAGAGGTTGTGCAGTTTCTCTAAGATCTTACAATTTACAAGCAGTAGAGGTGAGATTTGAATTTAGGTTGTCGGATTGCCCAGGGTATGATTTTAACCATTGTGGCATACTTATTCTGACCTGGGCATATACAGGGGGATCTAAAAAGTGAAAATGGACCCTTTGCCAACATATTGTATCTCTTGTCTTGGGGAAAGAAGGTGATTAATAAGGAAATCTGAATTTAGAGAGCAGTTTTGGTATTTCTCCCATTATTGCGGTCATTATTTCTTCTCCTTCAGTAAACACAGACACACACACACACACACACATACAAACACACAAATAAACTCAAACAAACTCCAGAGATTGCAAGTTTAAAGGAGTTTTTCTATATAGGACCGACTTGTTGGATAGCTCTTAACAATATAGGTACAACAAATAGCCTCGGGGTTCACACCAAGAAAACCAAAAGCTCTGAGGTAATTTTGGTTCTGTTGTAGGAGATCCACTGATCTTAACAATAAAGGACAGAGAACAATGTCAACCTGAATGTATGCACCATGTTTCCTAAGGATGGGATTACGTTTATAAAATTATGAGTATTCAAGAATCTCACACAATGATTTCATTTGCTTGTTTGTGAATTCATTTAAGAAGGAACTTTGAAATTTATAATATGAGAAGATATATCTTTTTGTTTCCTTTGTCTATCCCCCTGCCCTTGCCTCTTCCCACCATCAGTATCTCCATGCATCTTGAAAGTCCTTTTAAGTTTTTAGAGTGTTTGAATATACATACTTCTTTCTTTATATCAGGTCAGGGCAAACTTTATTGCATTTGGCCAAAGGCCATTTTGAAATTTTGAGAGAAAACAGGAGATAGAACATGATCTTTGAAATAAGGAGATTAAAAGAGAGCAGAGTAGCAATGATTTTTCACTTAAAGTATATATATATATATATATATATATATATAATAGTTGAATTTGGAAAGGACTAATCAAGTACTTCACATATGCTTTAAAATAATTGGGATACAGACATAAGCAACTGGAAGATATAAGCAAATTATTCAAATGTAGCATTTATCCATCTTTGATGTTAAAATCTAATAATGCTCACTACAGACAAACTGAAGGTGTGAACAACATAAACCTCCATAGTCTCACTATGCAGAAAAAAACATGGTTATGTCTAGTACAATTGTCTAATCTCGTATCACACACACGCACACAGTTACATATTTCTTCATGCTTCACTCAGATGTGTAGAAAATAAATGCTGCCCTGTAAAACTCTAATCTGGCCCACCTACTGCCACTTCAGTGAGTGGGAAAAACAACTAATAAGTTTTTGACACCATTTTAGTCTCTTGTATTCTGTGAGTCTCCTTTCACTTCAGTCTTTTCAAAGTTATGATGCTTTCTAGAGCATTATCAGAGTCTTAGTGTCTTTAGGAAAATGTTGTCTTTCTGGTTACGCCCCTAACCCCACTGTATTCTTCCTCCAATGAGGCAGCACCGTCCATCTCAGAAAGAAGGCTATAACTGACACAGACTTAAATGCACAGTGATTGAAAGGGACTAAACAAGGTCACCCTTGTTGACAAACAAATGCCAAAATAACTCCCTTCGTCCAGAATGCTGGCCTGCACTGGGACCTAAAGTTCATGTTAGACAGAACATTTGCATGAACATAGCAACCTGCCCAACCGTGTCTTCGTTGAAGAAGTAAGAGAAGTTTGGGTCCAGCGTAGTCTCTGGCCCCGCGGTTCTGTGTAGCAAGGTTTGTCCACTACTTGCCTTTTCTTTGCCTCAGGGGCATTCTCAGGAGTCTGACGTGGGACCTGCTCTCACGTTCGCTGTTCAGTACTCTAGATAATCCCTGATGCCTTGGACCCGTCTGTTTCTGCTGATGTATTCTCTGGCGCTGCCATATATGTCACCAGTCCCCGTTCTGGAAAGTCCTCCAAGAGTGTGGATGAAGATACGTGTTTCCCTTTTCACTGGAGACCCCATGCAAGGCCCAGATGAACCCTCTTGATCTTCTTAGAGAGGCATAAAAATTTTTCTGGATTTTGTTTATGTCACAAGGAAAGTAAGATCAAGACACAGAATATAAATTCTGTGCCTTTGTCCTCCTAGCTGTGTAGCATTGCTAGGTTCTTTTAATATGGCAAACTTCCATCATACAACGGGTGATCAAAATACAAAGCGAATGTTTAAATTTAAAACTTATTATAGTAAGAGACACATGGTCTTTAAACCTCCTCAAAATCTATCCCCGCACTTTGAACACACTGATCCCCTCTTTCTTCCACTTTCTGAAGCAACTCCAGAGATGCTCTTTCATGAGTGTCTTTAGAAGTTGTGATTAAAAGAAAAAAATGGTGACTGCTGCTGCGGAGTGCCACCCGATGGAAAGGGGCTCCTTCAAATCCTGTGATGTGTTCTCATCTACCTTACCTGTCAGATCTGGCACCGGGTGAATTCTGGCTCTTCCTCAAAGTCAAAATGACCATGAACTGTAAATTTTACATTATTTCAGGATTTTGAGCTCGTTCTGACAGCACAACTGAAAATACTCATGAAAATAAGTCTTCTAGAACTGCTTCAGAAAATGGCAAGAATGAGGGGTAAGTTTATTCCAAACGAAGACGAATATTTTGAGGAGGATTGGTAGTGATACGTCTTTCACTGTAATAAATTTTTTAAGTTTAAACAGTCACTGTGTTTTTGATCATACACCCATATCTAATTAAGATAATATCAACTTTCACCTGAATGAGAAATATTAAATTAATGGAGGACCAAAGGAACAGTGGATGAGGTTTTAAGAAACTTTAGTAAATTTATAATGTATATTTTGTGCCTTGTGCCACGCTTACACTTTTTTTTGTGAAGAAACTGAACCTCTGTAGAAGTATTTTAGCACTGCATCTCTTGAGCCCAGGAGAATTTTTAAGTGCAGTTCTTTGATTTGGTTATTTTGGCTTTTGCTAAGTTTGTGTCTGTTATCTAGAAAAACTTTGGGTAAAAATCAAAAGGAAGATACAGTAATACCTCAGTTCATGAACGCTTCCATTTGCAAACAATGCTTCTGTTCAGCAAAATTTTGCTTCCATTTACAAACTCTACATCGAGTGACAAACATGACCACGGCCATCTTCCCTGCACTAACACAAACGCAGCCGTCTTCCCCAAAATTTTACAACAAATTAAGTTCATAAGTGGAGGTATCACTGTATATAGAACCTATGTTAGTGATGATTTAAATTATTGACTTGATGTCTAATTTTCACTCTAATTCTCGCTTATTTTTTAAGACAATTTGCCTTCCTTGCAATAGTTAGAGAGAAGGTTAAACAATAACGGTTTGAACCCTGTACAAAGGGAAATAACAGAATCTTCAACACTGAGTGGCTAAGAGGTTTTCCTCCAGTTATTAAAGGAGCAAAAACTCTCCAGTTATTAAAGGAGCAAAAACTATATACAGAACTCTCTACCCACTTAAGTTTCTCATTAAGGTAAGAGTTGGCTAGCAAGGCACGGGGGACTGCACTGGGCCACTCTGTAGATTGAGACTGATCTGATTTTTCTGGGTTCTGCAGATGCTTGAACTGTGACTGTATTTTTGGAAGACTGTAGCTAGACTGCCATGTTTGTTAAAGGGGCATTTAACAATTTACCCATAGTGACATCAATATATATTTGTCTGATGGATTTTTATATTTTTTCTTGTTAGAAGTGCTCAACATGGACAGTTTGCCTTTGAATGTTTAAAGCTAAAAGTTGTATGGTTGGCAGCGTGGCTCAGCATACTTCTTCACACCTATGTCTGTTAGCTTCTCTCTGTTTCAGTATGTTCGTGGGTCAAGTAGAAAAAACAATAGTAACACTTTTGCAATACTAATCCTAGTTGCTATTTATAGACCTATTTGTTTAGTCTGTGTACCAAGGATTTAATTTTCCCTCACTTAACCCCACAACAGACCCGTGAGGTAGGTTATTATGCCTGTTACACAAATGATGAAAACCGAGCCTCAGAGTCCTTAACAAACCTGTCCGACATCACACAGCTGAATGGGATTCTAATCCCGGCATTGATGACTGAAAGATCATCTTCTACCTGCTCCATCCGGCTGCTGCTTTTCCCTGTCCTAGCAAATCACATATGATCAGATACAAACATGCATAACACAACTTCAGTTATTTTTGACTAGGTGTATTCTTTACAAGGTACATCCCCCTCCTAACTTATTGTCGGTTACGTTTTATTTATTTGCACTACTGATAAAATGATGAAAGGAAAGCAATAGAAAATAACAATTATGAAGCAATACCAATGATTAAAATAGTAAAAATAAAGTATCACCATGGCTTCTATTTGTACTTTTTTTTTAATTTGCCATTGATTTTTGTCAGAAAAAAATCATAAAATTATTTACGGTTTGTATACTAGACTTTGTTGTTAGGAAGGAATTACCTATGATTGTTTGATGATTTATACCCCAGTTTAAAATCTTTCGTGGAAGAGTCCATATTCACGTGTCCCTTGAAAGGAAATTGTCAAGTGGATTATGTGCTCTCCTACTAAAATGTTCTTCTTTAAAACAGACATATAGATACACAAGAAATATATTCTTTTCAGGAAATATTAGAACGAGATGTGCTATTCAAATGCCATATCTACATAGTCCCCAAGGACAGTAAGAGCAACAGTTAAAGTGGCATAATCAAGAGAAAAAGGATGAAAAATGTCATTAAAGGACCAACTGGGTAGGTAATTATCACAGTTCACTTCCTGCATACATGAAAATCTAAAATGTACCAGACACAAATAACATAAATATTGGCATATGTATTTATTTAGCAAATTTAAATTAATCATTTTACAGCTATTTTTTTAAAATACCTTCTATTAAGTTAGAAGACTTTTAAATTGACCACAAAAATCTTGAACCCTTGGCTTCGGGATACCTTATCTGATCTACTCAACACCCTCAAAATCTTGTAATCTCTAACAGTGTTTAGACTCTGATAATCCTTTGTCCGCTCACACCCTTGCTCTAGCAGAACAAATTCCACTCTGTTATTTTTCGTTTATTAGACAATTGGGTTTTTTTTTTCTTTTACTTTGCAGACTTTCTTCACTTGCTTTTTAATCTCTCTTCACTGACTTCAAGTGTCTTTCAAAAAGAAAAACACAGCATTTCCACAACAAGTGGAAAAGCTGCTGGAATGAAAAGCTTCTGCTCTTCTCTCTTTCCCGAATCACTGCTGTTTCCTCGCTGTTTCTTCACATTCCTTGAGCATCTGAGGAATGTTTATCATACTCCAGGGAGGCGTCTTCGGGACTCTGCAAACTCTTCCTTTTCTTTTTCATTAGTACTAGAATTGAGATCTGGTCAGCCACGTAATTTTCATTCAGGGATACCATGATGTCTATTTTCTTATAGTGGGGTCCTATGAACAGAAACAAAGACATGTGAAGGGTAATCCCCCGATCTCTTTTCATCCTTCTTTATTTCCTGCTTCAAATTCCATTTTTCTTGATTCCCTAAGTACCATTTAGATGCCCTAGTTCTCAGTTTTTGTGATGTGTCCTTCAGTTGTAGCACTTACTTTGAAGCGATGTATTCAGATTTGTGTCTCTCTAAAAGATACCTGGCTGGAAAGAACTTTGTCCTCCTTAAACTTTATATTTCCAGAATTTAGCATACTGATTAGGACATAATGAGGCGGGGTAGCCGTAGATGAAAAGTAAACTGTTTGATGGAACACTGCCTTAAATTACAGGTGGGATATTTGAGTTAAGAGGAAGACTTGCTTAAAGACCAGGGAAGTGAAATGGGTTGACTTAGAGACTACAAAGGGCTGAAAAAATGAGTTCTGCTGAGAATATATGTAGAGTTCCTGCCTTTTCATTTGTGGGAAGAGACCACAGTTCTCCATGTTTTCCAAGGTTAACCTCAAAGGTACAACAAGTCAGAGTTTTCAGCAGAGTGGAGAATTATGCACAGGCTTGTGTTATTTGCTGATGTTATTTTAATATCTTCCACGACTAAAGGCCAAGTAGGTATAAAAGCTTCTGTAAGCTCTGCAAGTCAATTCATTTCAACACACATGTGTGAGAGCCCACTCTGTGCTGGGTCTGTAGGAAGAAAGCTGACTGGAACAATAATATCTCAGTAGTAATGTGCTTTTGTCACCCAAATTAACTGCCTCAGTCACTTCAGCTGGCTCTAAACCAGATTGCTTATGGGTGATCTTTGATATGTTCATGTAAAGAACTCCCAATGGCTCTTATAGGTATGCCCTTCTTCTTCACCCTCTGAATTTAAATTTTCAGTAGTGATATACCCAAATAGAGTTCCAACAGGTAACATTAAATTGGAAGTTTCTTACTGTTTATTGCATTTTTACTCATTTATTATGCAACGACCATGTGCCTAGAATTTCTCTGTTCACTAGAACATATAGATGAACAAGAGAAAATACATCCCTTTTCATGGTTCTTTGCAGTATTTGCATGAGATGGCAGATAATAAACAAACATAAACTGTTTTGGTCAGCATTCTTCTACGACAGTGCTGTGAAACAAGCAACTCTAAAATCTCTGAATGGCAGCACTCAACATTCATTTGCCACACTAATTTTGCAGTGAGGCAGCTGGAAGAAGATGGATCACGGTGAGATTCAACTTACCTGGGAGTTAGCCTGTCAGTTACCAGATCCTGTCTGCTGCCCTCATCTCTTCAGTCTCCTTGGTCCAGAAATACCAGATCATGCAGCAAATCTAAGTCTCTGCTTTTGTCACACACACCAGCGTTTCATCACCAAGACAATCCTATATCAAATGGACCATGGATAATTCATATATCCGATATGAATGGATCAAAGGAGGAGTTTTCACTCATAGCGGGAAGGAAAATGGGGTCCTACATTAACTACCTCAATGTCTTTGAGAGTGATGACCCCAGTGACCTCAATACTTCCCACTAGGCCTCACCTCTTCATGGTTTCTCAGGCTCTCAACACTGCTACACTGCAGACTGAGACTCTAGCATGTGAACCTTTGGGTGACACGTCAGACCGTATCCAAACCGTAGCAGCATGCATTTCCCCAGGAGGGAGTCAAGAATTAAGAATAATTCCATCTAACATACATTCAAACAAAAATATATCAGCTAGTATAAATTCTGCAGAGAAAATAAAGCAAGCTTAGAGAATACCCAAAAAGCCACTAAGAAGAGTTTCTTGAGGTGACATTGTAACTGAGGCTGACCCTATTCCAAGTAAAAGAAACAGGATAAAGAACTGGAAGGTAGGGATAAACTCAGAGTGATGAAAAAGCTGAAAAAAGACTGCAGGAGGATAATAGGCAATGAAATCATGAAGTAGATCGTGGCCACCGTCCAGTACATGGGAACAGCTGAAAATACTAAGAATTCTTGACTCTAGAGCTATCAGCCAAAATACCGAAGATATAACATGGTGGCTTCTAAAATGACGTGGGTGCTTAACAATTCCAGGTAGTTCTTTCCTGGGCTTCTTGGAACTAAATGGAAACATAATGGGGTTTACACCCTCTCTTCCCTCCTTCATCCCAGTCTGGGGAGAACCCTTATCTATTCTCCCCAGAAGCTTTTCTAGATCTGAAATAGTAGCATCTCTGACTGTTGGTGGAATTTTTACCTCTGGACATCCTTGCATGGATCCTTTGGATAGGAAGGTGACCCTGGGTATAGAAACTAGAGATATGGTCCATGCCTTTGAGGTCATTATTGTTAGGAGATGAAGAATAAATGGAAATGGGACACCCAACAACTACCACCAGCGCAGTCACATACAAAGCCAGCTATGTCTCAGAATTTCACCAAATGAGAATCATAAAGTTACTAAACACTGAACTGCCTTAAATTATGATGTCTTAAGTACTTTCTAGAAATGACTTTTGATCTTTGTCCTGTGTGAATTTTTTGTTTAAATTTGGCATTAGTCAAATTTTCTCTTGTCCTTGTCTTTCTGTAGATTTAAGAAAAAGAGAACGAACTATTCTCTATTCCAACGCATGATAAAAAGCAAATCAAAACCAGTAACATGGAAAGCTGTTGTTTTCCATGGGTCAGAGTAACACATCTATAGGTGTTTACTTGGCTTCTGTTAAGATTCACCAGCTAAGGAGGAGACACACAGCTGTAAATTTACACTGCAGCATCTTTTAGCAAAAAAGAGGTTATCTGGATGAATCAGAGTATTCTGGCTGGTGTAACTCAGACACATGATGTGGTTTTTCAGGAAAAATAAATGTGACAGTGTTTAATGCACACACAGTTGTTCGGGAAAGGACTTCAAAGCAGTGGGCAGAGATCAGTTAAGCGTTGCCACCTGTCCCATAGGCTGGACCTCCCCTTTTTAGGTGAAACTCTAAGGTCATCAGCAGTGGGGCAGCTCATCCTCTGTTCTTTGCTTGTGCTTCAACACAGGACAGGAATCCTGCCAGGAGGAGGACTCAGGTCCAGGCTCTTAACCAGCCTCGTTGGACTCTGGCTGCCGGCGCCGCCCACAGGAGAGAGCGTACTGCCCTGCCTTAAGAAAGCGTGCGGCCCATGAGAGTGGCAGGTTAAAAACCTGTACGATGGTTCAATCAAAGGCACTGCTTTCCTCCATCCTGCGCTGCTTTTGTACGTTGGAACACATGCTGCTAGGAGACAAAGAGGACACACGTTTATTTTCAAGCGTAGGACTTTGGAACCACTTGGGAAGAATATTCTTGATTGAGAACCAAAACATTCCATGATGCTTAACAAACCTGCAAATTGAAAAATCAGCATCGGCCAGTGCATCCAAGAAGCAGGAGAAGGACCTATACCCTGAAAAAAAAAAAATCAAAATATTCCTTAAATGATATTTGTATGCATTTGCAAAATTACCGCTTTCTGAAGCAAAGTCTCAAGCTGTTTTCCTCCGAGAACATATGTTGTGCCGTTAGACAATGTCTCAGCCTGCGCCATCCACGACACACCCGCCGCATCGCATAATGGACAGTCCCGCGAAAAGGAGCTGCAGCTCATTCAGTGCCCCTATAACAATATTTTAAAATAAATGATATGCATCATTAAATCACTGAGGATGACTAACTCAATTTTAGAAAACCCACAACTCCGGCAATCATAGTTACTGTTCTGATTTGAATATTTTCACTTGCACCTGAGCAAGCCAGCGGGAGCCAGTCAGGCCGCTTCAGCGTCCAGGAAGAGGAGGGCTGCGTCTCCCAGGAGCAGGAAGGAGCCTGTGATTATGTAGTTACAGTAACGTCGGCGAGATGCCGCCTGTCCGCCCGGGCTTTCTAGGCTTTTCCTTCCTCCCTTCTTGCCTTCTTATTTACATATCACAGGCATTCTCTTTGTAAAGTTATTTTAAATAATTTATTAGATTGATCTTTTAAAAATTCTACCATGACTAAATGTCATAAGGGAAAAAAAAGTCTTTCTAAACTTATTTAAAGGTTTTTAGTGGAGTAGGCCAGTTACCTGCTTCACTGCTGATATTCTAAAAATACCTCCATGTCCATACTATTATCCATTCTTCACGTCCAATTGCTCTGTTATGGTAATAGTCAGAAGCACACCATGCAGTAATTACTTACAGCTGACTGAAGAAAAGAATATTCAACTCCCCCACTGTTCCACTAGAAGGTCTTTATGCACTATTAACTCATTCCTGTTTATTAATACTCTACTGGTAATTCAGACTGCTGCCTCTTAGGTTTGTAATAGGAGGACTATTAAACAGCAATTACTGACCATATGGGTTGGCGAATATTTGTTGTTTTGGGGGGGTGTTTTTTTCCTCTTCCTTCCAACTTGTTTTCTAAGGAGCCATGCTGTAACGTAGTAAAAGTATCATCACATCTGCATAAGATTAACAAGCTTGGCAGAATTTCTCCCTTAGAAAATGTGAATTTAGTTCCAGATTAACATTGCTAGCTTAGGAAAAAGAGATTGTAGGAGAAACAGCAAAATGTGGAAGATGGTTCTCAGGTGGAAAGACCCCTACTTTGGAAGATATTTTGGCTCTTATTTCCTCAATGGGCTGTTTTCTCTCACTGATTTTGAGAGGGCACTGACCCACCCTTCACCACCCCCACTTTTGAAAACCAAGCGTATTTGTTAAAGAATTCAACTCTAATCCCACTTTTCCCTTTCAAGTTCCCCCAAGCATTTGGAAGTGGTCACTTTAAATTTTAAGATTTAAAGTATTCATCCCTCAAAGAGTAGGTACATGAACCTGGGAAATGAGGAAGTGCCCCTCCTGGGAGAGGGATGGCGTGAGTAATGGGTTCAAGTGAGGCAAGCAGGTGGCAAACGATGATTATGGTAATAATAATGTTGCCTCTCTCACAGGTAGTGAGCACTAAACACGTTGCAAGCATTAAACACATTTAAACCAAGTTGCGTCTTTGAGATACATCAGAGCACGGGGGCTAGTTTTTGTTGGAAAGTGATGAGGCGAGATCCATAACAGATAAGTCACTTGACCAGCAAGTCAGAAGGCACCTCAACATTAGCAGTGTCAGTAGATTCCAAATGTTACTTTTTTTTTTTAACTGATATTGTTTTTACAGCAGTTTTTTTTTTCTCAGTGAGACATTATACAGACTCTTGGTACATATGGAAAATTAAAATGTTCCAGTTCTGGTTGGAGTTGGGGTAGGAGGTGTGGATGTCTAATGTGAGAACTCAGCTGGTGAAGTGAATAGGCATCTCTGGGAGACTCCAAAGTTCCTGGAACACTCCGTGAAAAGTATTTTCCTAGTCCAGCCTCCTTTTGATACAAATGTGTGTAGAGTGAATGTATAATCTCATATCCACACAGCTAACAAAGGAATTGTCCCTACAATCCAAGATTTCTTTTTTGCCAGCTTTATTGAGGTATACTTGAGAAATAAAAATTGTATATATGCAAGCTGTACAACATGATGTTTTGAAATACATTGTAAAATGTTCACTACAATCAAGCTAATTAACATATTCATCCTCTCACATTCCTCATGGAGTTACCCTCTTTGGGGTGTGTGTGTGTGTGTGTATGTGTGTTTGTGTGTGTGTGTGTGTGTGGTAAGAATACTTAAAACCTATTTTCTTATCACATTTCAGGTGTGTAATATTTATTATCAACTATAGTCACCATGATATACAATTTCCAGAACTTATTCATCATATAACTGAAAGTTCATGTACTTTGACCAAATCTCTCATTTTCTCCAGTTGTTGACTCCTAATAACCACCTTTCTATGTCCTGTTCTTATGAATTTAACTTTTTGAATTCCACATATGAATGAAAACATGCCTGTGTCTGCCTCATTTCTCTTAGCATAATGTCCCCCATTTCATCTCTGTCGCAAATGGCAGGATTTCTTTCTTTTTTAAAGTCCGAATAGCAATATTCTATATATCTATATATGTATATATAATAATATGTCTGTAACTTTTTATCTGTTTATCTGTCAGTAGTTCTTTACATATCTAGACTATTGGGAATAATCAATATTTTGTTAATTAGCTACACTTTCATCCGTGTTGCATACCTGTGCCAGTAGATTAAGTTATTGTCACCAGAGGGTTCCTCTTAATAGGTATGTATATGATATTAGAGGAGTGGGCCATTAGCCCTCCTCTTAATGAGGAGCTGAGATGAGTTTAAAGTCAGATAAGGCGAAGAGAATTGGATATCATCAGTCTTCTTGGGTGATAGAAAACAAAATATCATAGACTAGATGGTTTAGTGTATGTGCTGCCGAAGCAAGCACAGACTAGATGGTTTAAAAAATAGACATTTATCTTTCCGTTCTGGAGGCTGCTAAATATAAGAACAAGGTGCCAGTGGGCTCAGTTCTTAGGGAGGCTTCCTTTCCTGATCTTCAGGCACAGTTTCTTTCTGTGTCCTCAGATGGCCTTTTCTCAGGGTTCACACACTTGGGGGAAAGAGAAATCCTGTGTCTTTTCTTCTTCTTCTTTTTTTTTTTTTTTTTTTTGGTAAAGACATTAATTCCATCACAAGAACCTCACCTTTATGACCTGATTTAATACGAATTACCTCCAAAAGATCCCCCCTCCAAACACTATCATATTGGGGATTGGGTTTTAAGACATGAATTGGGAGGGGGGAATCATTTAGTCAATAGCAGATGGAGCTCTTGAATGGGAGGAATAGATACTTGAGGATCTTGAACTGCAAAGCAAACATGAGACAGTGTGGTTCATGTAGACTAACCACTCTTGCATAGCCAGAGGCCCAGCATGGGTTTCAGCTCAACTAGGGAGCCTTGTGCTTTCCTGGGCTTCAATTGCAGGTCCACACCAACCAAGTCCAGTCCTGTCTTGGTTGAGAGGAACCACCACGTGGTTTCCTTCTGATGCCAGAAGGTAAGTTTCTCCTCTCCGCAGCATAACAGATGTTATGCTATAACCTTTACAGCATTATTAAAAATTGGGGGGTGGGGTGTAGACACATTGCAGTTTGCCTTTCATTCTTTTACTAGCAGAAGTAACAGAATGTAGTAAAGAATATAGTATAACAGGGTGTAAGGACTTAAGGTATCTCTGTTCCTGACCAGATTTTCCTTGTTTTTTGTGGCAGTGCAGAGGAATGGACCCAAGGCCTGTGCATGACAGACAGGTGCTCTACTACTGAACTACATCCTAGTTCGAGACCAGAGCGCTCTACCAATTAGCTACGTATCTTAGGGGCATGTGGTGTAACATTTCTTTGCCCCATGTCCTTATCTGTTAAAAAAAAGGCCCTCTTGCCCAGATTTGCTCTAGAAATATGTTTGGCTTTCCTAGATGCTCCAGAAATTGAATACTCTCCATATAGTAACTCTGATTTAAATTGTATTAAAACAAAAAAGTGAGTATAAGTAGTCACAATATTAATCAGATCTTCATATATGCCAAGAATTATAAATTAGGCTTCATGACAGAAACATTTATTTCTGATATGAGTGAAAACTTGAGATAATTCAGTAAAGATGGTATTAAGCCTTGCAAATATCATCCAACTGTGACTTGGAACTGTGTGACTTTCCCCATGGGTGAGAACATCTGGGCAGCCTGTAGGCTTGACTTCAGAGATCCAGTTATTCAATACACACTAGCTTTGTTTCTTTCATATTTCATTATTCAATTAATAAACATGCATTGAGTTGATACCAGTGATTCATTCAGTAATTCAATAAATATATTATTTGTATATCTTTAAGGAGGAAACTGCTAACATGTAATTATAAATAGAGAGACAAATTCCTGACTCTGGAGAACTAATAATCTCATTGGAAGGGAAAGTATATTTTAGAAAGATAAATAATTTTTTATGACAGTGCAGTATCAAGATCTAAGAGAAGGATAAAGGCTGTAAGTACTGGAAGTTGGGGAGAGTGAGTGTACAAGCTGGGGTGGAAGGCTGTAGGAAGGTCGTAGACTGTTCTTAGATCCATAATAATAGATCTAATAATATTAGCACATAATATTAGCACAGGTGGGGAAGATGAGGGAGGTCACATTTGGTCAAGAACTATATGTGCAAAAGCAGTGAATTGGATAAGATTAAGAGGGATTTGACTTTAGGTAAGATCCAGATCCATTTGGAGAGAAGCTCAGATGAGAAACTAGTATGTGCAGTCATGCATAGACTCTTCTGTTTTGGAAAGAATTTCAAAGTCAGGTAAAGAATTTTAGAAATTCTTCTTTATCTTTCTTTTTTCAAAATATTGTGCTCTGTGGAACTTATTTTATTAGTGAAGTCACAGAAGAGTCCTAGAGACCATACAAAGACAAAAAGAAAGTGCAAACAACTACCAGGAAAGATGAGACCAAAAGAGTTCTCACCACTGAGGCACGACTGAGATGGCAGACCTGGGGGACCCGTGATGGATCCAGAGACCAGAATAAGGCTTGCTTCTAAGTTCTGTGTTTTCTTTCAGTCTGGACATTGAAAATTAGACGGCAGAACAGGAAGAAAAGCCCTTGAGGGAGGCGTTGGAGAAAGAGAGAAGAAGAAGAGGAAATGGGGAGAAGATAGAGAAAGACAGAGAATAAGATAAGGGAAAGAATGAGAAAAACACTTTGAACTTGTTCAGTGAGGTGGAAGACAAAAATAAATTAGTTGAAATTATTATGAGGTGTGCTTGGAGTTAAACCCACAAAATCAAGTGTGCAAGAAAATACAACTATTTTATAGAAATGGTGCTCCATTTCAAGGCTCCATCTGCAGAGAACAAAAATGCAGTCTTGGTCAGCCTCTTATCAAAATCCCTGAGTTTGTCTCTCATTTCTGAGGAATTCAGTAGTACTACAGTGACAGAAATGGCTGGAGAGCGTGGAGCATCTGTCCTTGCTTGGCATCCACCCGCCGTGGCCTGTGCCAGTTCTGCCAGGGACTATCCCTGCACATCACCACCCAGACACTCCTCATTCTTACCTGGCCAGCAGGTGGGTCCTCTCTCTTCATTTCTTTCCTCTCCTGAAGCATCACGGTACTTATGTAGAGCTGAGGATGGGAAAGTGCTAGACCACCTGCCGGAAGCATCTTCTCAATGACCTTGCCAGCTCCCTGCAGCTGCCTCGGGGCTCCCTTGCCTCACAGGACACCAGGTAAGCTGAGGGCTTTATTCCCTGGCCCTTCCCTGCCTCTCCCCAAGACCCAGCCAAGTAAGATTAACCTGTTTACTCATTTTCTTCCCTCCATCTCCAAACTTCCTCCTGCTCCTTATCTGGTGAATTGTATCGCTTCTTTTTTTTTAATTTTTGCCAAGAGCATGTATTGGTACATTGTATACATAATGATCGTAATCAACATGGTTCTTTTGTACCTGTACATGATATATCTTGGTTTCCCCCCCTCTTCCCCTCCCATCCCTTCCATTCACCCACCCCTCTCTATATGCAACAAGTTTATTTACATTTTTCCATTTTTTCCCTTCCATCTTACTTTTCTTTTAACCTTCCTTCTTTATTCCCCCTTTTCCCTATCTAGTTCTCATCTCTTTTGAATACTATCTTTTTTTTTTCTTTACATAATATCAATTATACCCCTGTATCTCTTCTTGAGGGCAAATTACCCCCAAATCCTCTATACCCTTCTCATTTTTGATGAAGCAGAGATTTTGTAAATTTTCAACTCTATTTATGTCTTTTGTTTATATTTGATCCTTATGGTAAAGAAGGTAGGTGTACTCTTAGAAATAGAGACCAGACAGTGATGACCATCATTTAGATCTAGGCAGAGAAAAGAGCTGTCTTATAGTTTGAGCTGTTTACACTGAAAATTTAGAGAGATGATCTTTTAAATGACCCTTGGAGTCTTGGTGGAGATTTCTCAAGACCAACGGTGGCCCTGCGGCTGGGAGCATGTGCCGTTAGGCTGAGAATATGCAGCAGCATATCCAAGGTGTGCTCAGTCCAACACCCAGGTTCTCACTTCATCTTGCAGTTTGGGACCGTTTGATACTGTAACGGAAGGTAGTTTGGTTACTTTGGTAAATGAATTCATGTAGATTGTTCTTACAGTGTGTAGGTAGTTTTGTCCAGCAAAGAAAATAAGCCTGAAGGAAAACAATGCCAGAGCAGGCATTCTAGCTGTTGGAGAAACGTCATTAAAGTGACATTACACAACTACTTTGCTTCTCTTCCAGTAATAGATTGTTTATTAGCCACACTTTCCCTTGTGTATCATGTTTGTTTCATAAATTTCGCATTTAGCATTTCTTTTCCTCAGGATGTACCCCAGCAGAAGCTAGTTGGTTTTGCAGGTGATCCAAGGCAATTTTAGCCCTAACAAATCTCTGTCCAAAGTTTATTTAGATTCCAGTGTAATTTTAAGGAAAATGCTTCTACTATTTTTTTCTTTTATTTGGGTTTCTCAAACCCAAATATTGACTATTAAAGGTTAGAGAGAATTAAAACAAAACTATCTCT
Organism: Hystrix cristata; assembly: GCA_004026905.1. Taxonomy (NCBI): domain Eukaryota; kingdom Metazoa; phylum Chordata; class Mammalia; order Rodentia; family Hystricidae; genus Hystrix; species Hystrix cristata. Next base: position 82,394 of record PVJO010000530.1, on the reverse strand, counting down.
CATGCTCATCAGTTGAAACATCTAAGAAGAGAATGTGCAATAATTGATTTTTGGGATATTTTAATAAGCGGATGAAACACGTATGTCCAAGATAGAGGTTTGTCTTCCAGTATGGAAAGAACATTAATACAAGAAAATGCTTTCCCCTTATCATATCAATCAAAACTAAGAGGGATTCCATTTTTTAGGTATCTTATTTAGTAAAATCAAACAAATCTTCCTGATTTAAAGTCTTTCAGACAATACGGTATGGTAAGTCACCAGCTAATATTCTGCTAAAAAACAGAGAACCATCAAGGAGGCCTCATAGAATGTCTATTATTGAACTGCAGGTTTCATCCAACATGTTTTTAATTTGGATGACTCCAATTCTACCCCATTTCCTCCTCATTCCAAGCAGCACTATCACAGTTTAGGCAATCAATAGGGACCTGGAGGAAGAGAACATTAGATCTGCTCCCAGGAACACAGGGGAGACAGCATGTGAAAACTGGGACAGTCGCCTCCAAACTAGGGCACGTGGCCTTGTCGCCGACCCCCTGGCCTCTGAGAACATTCTCCTCAGGAGCTTTCCGTCATCCTCCTGAGACTGTCACGTCAGCCTGACCCGACACTCTGAAGATGCTGCAGATGCAGCAGAAGAAATCATTTCCTTTCTCAAGTTGATTATTGAGTACAAAGAACTCCTATTTTAAAAAGAAACAACAGTGTAGGAATGTAATGAGCATTATTGCTAACAGGAAGAGGGGATGAACTTTGGAAGTTTTTGTACTATATCTGAGCTTATCTTCCATGAGCTGGGTTGGATAAGCAGGGTCTGTGAGAAGGGAAAATAAGGCTAACGATGAGAAGTGCACAATAAAAAATAACTTTTTTTTTAAATCAGGAATTTTCATATGATGTGGATATCGTTATTCTTAATACATGGTGTTTGCCATTAGGACAATAAAAAGGCAAATAAGGTCATGAACACAATCACTTCACAATTAGCTACTTTTACATGGAAGACAAGATGCACTGGGGATACTGGTGTTATGGGGGGGGATATGCACACTCTCGTGGATTACCAATCATCACTTTAGGCTCCCACTGAGATAGATAATGTTGCACATGGGCTTAGGATTTAAGGAATAGGCTGAATAAACTAAAAAGACAATCAGCAGTGAGTGTAAGTAAATACCATTCAAGGCACGTATGATCACTGCAGCCTGCCATACAACTAGCAGACATTCCCATGCCAGCTTACCACAGTGCCAGGTTGTACTCTATGTGACTCTGTGAATAGCTTATTGCAGTCTTCACATAAATGAGAATAGCAGAATGGGAATTACAGCAAGTGAAACTAAAATACAGAAAAGTTGGGCAACTTGCTCAAAGGGACATGGCACTGAGTAGCAGAACTCAGATCCAAAGAACATGATTCCGATTTTTCACCAGGATGGCCCTATACTGCATCTGTCCTGGACCAACAAGTAGAGTGCACATACATAGTGAGCTTACTTGCAGAGTGTTCTGTTTTAGAGGGTCCCTAACCCATGATTTCATCATAAGTCAGTTTCTTAGTTCTATGGGCCTTCCTTTGCCAAGTGAGATATACATTTTGTATTTTCTTTTGAGGTAAAGGAAGTGGAAACACAAACCACTGAACATGCTAGCTAATCAGTGTGCACTGATTTTAATGAAATTTCATTGAAATACTGAATCATATTTTCTTGAAAGAAATTTGGATATTGACTAATAATCATGGACAACAAATTGAAAACAGTGACTTGTTTTCGTAGACAAATCTTGTAAACCATTTCTTTGCTGAATGTCAGGCTCTTGTTGTGACGATTTTTGGAAGCAATAGTGTGGAATTCATCTGAAAAGAAAAACAAAAATGTTCTATTTCACTGAAGACATTACTTGATATCTGTATCTGAATGTTATTTGTCTTTTAGAAAACATGGTAAAGAGAAGGGCACAAAGATTAAAAGGAAGATTTTGAGCTTGGTGATGAAAGAATAATACTTCTTGGAGAAATGAAGATGCAGATTGCTTCATTCCTGTTTCACCAGAGTGTCCAAGGCCCCTGAATGTGATAAGAAGGGTGCTGCTTTAAAGGGTACCTAAGCAGGCATCTGTACCTCTCTATGCCAGATGCCCTTGTGGACACTCCCAGCCTTTTTTCCACTGTGCGCACAGCTTGGTGTCCCTGGCAGGCCTTTCCCCTAGTTTTGAACCTTCAACTATTCTGAGATGGAGCTGAACGTATGATACAAACTGAATGAATGGAAGCAGATGACTACAAAGAGAAACACTGATTTCACTTCAGGAAGATAGACAAGTAGGTCTTTCTTAAATTGCTATGTGGTTGTAGAACCATTGAATCATTTTTATGTGATTGTTCCTTCCTAGTTTTAGTACAATACTTCAATGTATGACAAATCTCATGTCAATAGTATAAATTGAGGAAAACTTTAAGATCGTTGCAGCTCCCGGAACATTCTTAGACTGCTTCTGCTTTCTCTTGCTACTTCTTCTGTGCCTCTTATTCTTGTGCATTTCTTCCACTGTATTTTCCATGAAAAAAACACAGTATTACCACAGATTAGCAGACGAATCAAGGCAGAGTTTCTCTTTTCTCCATGAAATCCTTCTGGACTTGTTTATATGTAACATCGATGAAGATGAGACACACGTCTAGTCTATATTAGTTGTTACCTGGAACATATTAGGTACACGGCCAATTAATGGTCAAACAAGGACGAATGAAAAAAATGTTTTGTGAAGCTCTCAAAGATTTAGAAAACATTTAGAAGTGAACCCATTTCATTTCCAAAGGGAATTTTACATGGAGTTTTCTTTAAATTCTCCCAAATGAGATTTTGGGACTTTCATATGATTAACTCTTTACATTATCTTGCAGTAATTACACAGAAATCTCTATTTATGTAAACACAGTAAATGCATCATAACACTAGAATAAGTGTACAAATACTGCATGTCAAATTAGGTTATAATCACTTTCAAGGGACGTGATTTCCTAGCTAAACAGTTTCGTTTACATTTTGCAAAATAAAAAATAAGTGAAAATAACTATATAAAATCAAGCTTACAGCTGGACAGATCTTCTTGGCAACGGTCCAGACCCTGAGCAGGGAAAACCCCTCCAGCTGAGGAGTGTGTGGGACTCTCAGGACGACTTCCCGGGCTTGGCCTGGAGAGACACCCTGTCGGCTGATTTCTGACTGCGTACCTGTCCCTGGCTACCTGTAGAGAGAGAAGCTACATTAACATTTAAGATGAGAATCTTGCTGTGAGAGAATTAGGGTGGGGTGGTGGGAACAGAGTGGAAACTTGTTTAGTAAAAGGGGAAAAAAGGCAATTTGACATTTCACCCGTAGGCAAAAAGCATAATAGAGAAAGTCACGGGTCTTCTAACTAAAAAGAAAATAGTTGAAGCTAACATTGGAGTCCTTGAGAGTTAGAGTTAGGGTTTGATTGCCATGGATCCTGTGGTCCAGCTGTGTAATATGGGTGGGGAAATGCTGGCTACAGTTTAAAAAGCAGGACTATGTCTTGAGACCAAGAAGTTTCCCTCCCAAATCTGATGCTTATTTATGAAATAATTGAAGCTCATCCTTTCGAGAGAGTGAATTGTTTACAAAGGATTCATTACGATGCATAGCTTTAAAAAACGCATTCCACCTCTCTCTAACACTTTCCACAACATTCTCTTGTTTTGATATGAGAAGGGCACGATTGTAAGCCTAAGTTGCTATATGGTATCGTATATTTCAGTGGCATTCTCTGTAGGCAATTGGTCATGCAGTCGTTCACCTTTCACTTCACTTCAATAAACTGTGTGCATTTGGCTGTCTTCCCTGTGTTCCCTTAACTGGGTTCATGTGCTTATTTTTGTTGATTTTAAGAAGTCATTAAAATAGTCTTTAACAGATTTTTTTAATCTGTTGATTTTGGCTTGAAGGTAGCGCCACAATTCTGTATGTATGAAGTGTGTGTGTTTTAGTTTAATTGATACTAATTTTTACTCAAAATGTATTTGTTGAACACTTAATTTCTATATGCTGTGTGTAAATTTCTTTCCACATTCCATTGGCTGAATTGCCATGAGCAGATGTTGGCAAACTATGATCTGAGAGCTGAATCTAGTTCCGTGCCTGATTTTGTAAATAAAGTTTTATTGGAATACAATCACGCTCATTTGTTTGTGTATCCTCTATGGTTGTTTTTGCGTTACAGTGGCAGAGTTGAGTACATGGGGATGAAGACTATGTGGGCCACAGATACAGGAATGTTTGCTATTTTGTGCACAACAGAAAATTTTGCAAACCTGTGGCACTGAGTGTAAATGTTTGATTATCTAGTCGGCTTAATGAGAAAGGTAAATAAGATAGATGACACCATATGCAGTTACCCAGCACACTACTCACATGCAAGTGTCTGTGGCCACAGGAAATAATCATGACATTAAACAATGAAGGTAGAACTGGTAAAATCTTAACCTTCTGAAAAATAGGAATCTATCAGATTTGTGTAAATTATTTTCAAAATCTGTTATTAGAACTATCTCTAATCCACTAATACACAAACTTGTAGCTTTTGCATTACAAATGTACTGTTATTTCTTTCCCTCCTTTTGTCAGGAAAAAAGTACTTAGACGATAAACAGAGGTCTGACAACTAATTTCAGTCAAGGCAAAATTAATACAAAACAAGCAGATCATTTTAGCCATATTAAATTAAAATAGATATATTTTAATGACATTCTAAAATATCCCAGTGTAATGTTTTCTCTTGTTTCCCCCACCTTCCCTGTTTTCATGTAAACAACTAGTGTGTGCAGGTACTGACGTGTACTGATATAAGGGCACTGCCAGCTCACTGCTCCGGCCATTCTCACTGATCCCTACTCCTGCCTCCACAGCTGATCTTCCTGCAGACCCTTCTCAGGGGTCTGCTGTACCAAAGAGACAGGACCATCTGAGGGGAAGATACTCACTCTCCACTCTTTAAATTTCTCACATATTCATAGACATTAATAAGAGCCAGTTTGTTAAATCCTTACTGAGGCTTCAGGAATTTAAAGGATAGCAGCATTATGTGTGTGGGGGTGTGTGGCTGTACATATTTCCAGGGGGAGATTCCAACATTACTGTATTCTGTCATTCCAGGAATATATTAAATATGCATCTCAATGTCAGCTGCACCTTGAGGTGTTAGCTCCAAAATTATCACCTGCTATCTGAAAACCAAAACCCTAAAAATATTGATTCGTTAAAAGACAGGATCTGAGAGATTGAGTCAGTGTCTCCTTGGATTTTCCTAATCAAATAAGGACAGTATTAACCTCCATAATCACTGATCTGCCAGCATTTGGCTTGAAATGTAGGCATCTCAACTAAAGTTATATGTTTCATTCTTTTGAATATTTCTCTCAGACATTTAAATACATTACCACTAAGCCAGAACCAAGAAAAGCATAAAAAACATTTTAGGGAATAAATTCAGCAAGTTTCCATTTGTACGAGCTAGTAAAATTGTTGACGTGCATTATGAGGCATGTGTATTTTTCACCTGTCAGACCTCAGTCACAGGCTCGAGGGGTAATAGTTTGGCTGCCAGGAGTTTTGTAGAAAGATCTCAGCCCTTTTAGGTAGCAGTGCTTCCTCATAAAGGGACACATAGTTTCCAAGTCACCTGGCAGAGCTATTTAGGCAAGTCAGAAGAAGAGCTTATTTCATTAATTATGCTACAAATGTAACTTCAGTGAAGGGTAGCCAGCTAAATACAAGATGAAAGAATTGGTAGGAATTCTCTCCATCCAAGTGTTGAGCTTTACGCTATTTTATTTAGAGGCATTTCCATTACCGAGGAAGCTATGAGTTGATCGACTGTGTCTTAGAATTAACTACAGTGGTGAAAACACAAATTGCAAACCAGCATGAAGTCACAAAGGGAAAGGAGGAAAGAGAAGTAAAAGTCAGGGACTCATATATACTATTTATTTTCCTTTATGTGAATAAGTATCCAACCAGCTGCCCAGAATCCAACAATTGCAGGAACAAGCCTAATTATTGTTAGGCAGAGGGCCTAATGAGAAGGGCTACACGTGGGGCCTTCCTTTCTGTTCTCATTTGCTTCTGTTTTTGGAGGAATCTACATTTTTGTCGGAGGCAAGTGATTATGTCCCCTTTGCTCGATGTGCTAGAATAAAATATGGCTGGCAAGGAGAGGAAGGATCTAGACTGGAAAGTGTTTTGGCTGCAAATTGCACGGGGTATTGAGGAATGTTTCGGTGTAACTCTGTTGGTAGCAAGGGGAGAAGATGATGAGCATTCATTTGTGCCATCAGCCTCCAGGAGGTCTTCTGTGGGTGCTACTTCTCCCCACAGTGTGTTGGTCTCTACGCTCCCTCTGTCCTTGCCATTGGGGAAATGTAGCATGTATCAAAATGGAGTGATAGTGTATTTTCTCTTGAGTTCTTGAGTGATTTTTCTCTAGATTCAGCAAAAATATTTCTTTTCCCACAAGTGGTTTGCATGAGATTTACTCATGAAATCACTAATCACAATCCGATGAAAAATAGTTCTACGTATTTTGTTATGTACATCTCTGTGTCTCCTTATGACATCAAGAAATATTTAGCTAACTAAATCAATAATGTTTGAATAAACCATGAACACATTTAACTTCCCTTTGCATATCCATTTCCAAGTGAACCAGCACACTCTCCTCTGCTGTTAGAAGACAAACCTACAGCAGAGAAAACTTTTTTTTATCCTTAGACAAAAGCAAACATTCTGTTTCTGGAAGCAGCAGTGTGTGCTAGACCTAGCTCCGTAGGGCTCTGTTCACAGAGGTCAATTGAGCACACCGTTTTCCACCTTCTCATTCAGTGACAGAAACGGTTGGCCATTTGGAATCAGCTGTTGGTGGAGTGTTGCACCATGGGAATGGGCCAACACTATACGCAAATTAGAATGTACCACACCCTGCCCCAACCCACGCCAAGAGGTTGGATTGCTGAGTATCTACAGGCCCTTTACTGACCAGAAATCTGGGTACTCCACTGTACACAGAACAATAAGCTTCTGACATTTCTAGGTAAGTGGATGCGCTTTGAGACTATACTCTTAAGTGAAATAAATTTGACACATGTGTTTTAAATAACGCATTGTTTCTCTGATGTGAGAAACTGAAAGTATAAATAAGGACTAAAATGTATTTTATTGAGAAAGGGAAGAAATTGTTCAAATGGGAAGGGGAACAAGGGAGGGGACAAGGGGAAAGGAACAGAGGGACAAGAAAAAAGAGAATAGAAGAAAAAATGGAAACAAAGCTTTTGTAAATAAGGAGGAAAAGTGGGATTGAAGGGAGGGGTGAGGGGAGGGGAATGGGAAAAAAAGCAGCAGCAAGATATATCCTGTACAGGTACAAATTCCCTATGATGAATGTTATCATTACATATATCTAAAATGTACCACTAAAATAATTTTTTTTTTAAAAAGAGAGTGAGATCTGGGTACTCAGGCAACAAACAGACAAACAAAGTCTTAAAACTAGGTTTCGTGGTGCTTAGAATCTGTTCCAGCGTTCTTGATTTGCAACGTATGACACCAAGCATCTTTCCAAACCTTCTGAGTATACTTACTCCCTTGATGTCTTTAGAAACTGTGTAGGAGAACATCGAAATATCTTCTCCAAAAGGAAGAGTGAGGTCTGGGAGTAAAATTAGCTACTTGTTTAAAGCTATGGGTGTTTGTGAACATGTGAGTGTGCTTTAAATTACACATAATTTTAAACAACTGTGTAAAAAGAGTTTTAAAAGTTTAATGGTGCTGAACCGAGCATAGGAATTAAAAATTGAAAAGAAAATACGAAACTATACCTTGTTGTTCTGCTTTAAAAAATAAGTTTCCTTCTCATTTGCAATTAAGATGCTGAGGATTTGCATAAAATGTGTAAAATTAGAGATAATTGAGCTACAGTAGCTATAAAAGTAGCTTTTCCATTTAAAAATAAATCAGATGTCCACTAAAAGGGTGTAAGAGCCATTCTCCCCTCTCCCATTTGGGTCTCTGGTATTTTTCACACTTTTATAGCTGATTTTTATGGCCAAACAATCCACAGAGTTTGTGGCAGCTCAGAGATGGCAGCTGGCCCAGGAAGGCCTGTTAACTCTGGCGGGTAAAGGACTTTTTGGAAGATTTCAGATCCAGCCTCAGCACCCAGGTCAGGAGATCAAATCCACAGAGACCTCAGGAAGCTACAGTGAGGGTCTAAAGAAAGGAGGACATGGGGGAAAAGAAAGACAAGAAAAACCAAAGTACAGAAGGCCTTTAAACATCAATAGCTGTTTTTGTTTCCTCTAGAAACCTCAAGTTTAAAGGGACTAATCTGGAAAACAGTACATCAGCGATCAAAGTGGCCACAAATCATGGCCTTGGACTGGTTTGTGCTTCAGTAGAGGAACTTTTTTCCCCAGGATGAGGTATATTCTCCATCCTGAAGCCTCAGGACTGGCACTAAGGGACTTAAGAACTGCTTTTGCAGGCTCATCCCCACGTCCCACTGCCGAGAGGACCATAGTTACTCCTGCAGAGCTCAGGTAGTGGTTTTGCTTGCCATTTGTTTTGCTCCTCCACTGAGCTGTTTATAATACTGCTTTGGGTGGACATTCTCTTCTTTCTGTTTCACCTTTGCACTTCGAGAGCGGACTCTGGTTATAAGCAGCACTTGGTGGTGGTAGTGGTGGGGGGTGGTGCTAGGTTGGTTTCACAGAGTCGAACAGACCCACATGGGAAAAATGCTGAATTCTCAGAAATGTGACAAAGCTCTTGGTGCTATGAATGGAAAACTGCTAGCGATAGTTTTATTTCTTCTGATACAGAGTAACACAGTTTTTTAGAAAATCATGATAAAAACTAACAAGTGATTTCTTAAAGTAGAGTGAGATCCCCTATACCGTGCCTTTGTATCTGTGACTTGTGAATATCTGCGTGTGCTGTTTGTATGTGTTATGTAACAGATCGAAGAGTATTATGGTGGTACATAAAAGTCACTTGTTGATTTGATTAATGTTCCTTATACTTGGACATCCAGAGCTGCTGCAGCTAGCTCTTTCTGAAAGGGTCTTTCCTCATGCAGTTCTTTACTGCTGTTATTCCTACTCAATCTCCATCACATCTCTTTAAAATAATATTTCAGAGGAAAACCTTCCATGTCTTTCTACTTTCTCTTTGAAAGTTATTAGTTTATTTGATAAGAGAATACGGTTATTGATTTAGTATGTGGCTCCTTCCTAGTTGCTAGTTTGCCTTCCACCTTGCACATCTGGGGATGATGTGTCAAACTATAGCAGTGTTTCTGCTGACATCTGAGACTCCAGAAAAGGAGTAAATAGCACAGAATGTAAAGATTCAGTGTCCCACATACCACACTAGCCAGACAGCTGTGTTCTCCACTTTTCCATTAGGCCAATGTGAATATGTTCCTCATTAGCTATGATATGCCCATTTTACTTACATCGTGGCATGACCATTTCCCATCAAGAATCAACGTAAACATAAGCCACACAATGGCATGTGACTGAAGATTTATTAATATTTAGTAAAATGGTACAACCTGCTTAATACATCATGCACATGATACATGATGAGTCATAATCTTAACCAAAAGTTCTTAGCAACACAGGATGAAAAAAGTCTAAAACTGTTTTCTGGAGGAGCATGTTGAATGTTGTCAATTACATCTGGAGCTTGGAAATTGGCTCGTGTGGATGGGAGAGCTGGTGCGCGCTACCATTCCCTTCTGTTTGTGACTATTGAGACTGAATGTGACCTGGGATCTTTCTCAACACTGTGTCCCAAGAAGCAGTTAATTGGCGTTGGCTTGGCTAGGGCACCACTGCCACTTTTGCACTCTTGCTATTTGCCATAGGAAAGGATTGTAAACTAGAAGTAGAACGTGCAAGTTTCTGGGTTACTTTTATTCTAGCTGATGAGTAAGTGGTCTTCCAAACCTTGGGAAAAACGTGTTTAATACATATTTAATTTAGTTATTTTCTTCCTTACACTCCACCATCAACTTTTTAGTCTGTTTTCAGGGGATGCAAAAATAAGGAACTAGCTTTCATTAAATGTTGGCAAAAAAAGAGAAAGCAAAAATAAAGAAAGGGAATGGGGTAGACTAGATCTGATAATATCTTCAGTTTCTGCCTGTGCACCTTGGACTCGGATTACTGTCGAAGGTCACATAAAAGCCCATTCGGTGACTGTGCTAACAAGAACAAAGCTCCAAGATACTTGGAGGCTTTGGGTTCACCAAGTGCTCCTTTTGGGGCCACCTTACCTTTCTCTTTTCACTCAGACTTTCTTCACGGGATCTTGGGATGTCCCCTCCCCAATAGAAATAAATGCCTGCTGAGTGCCTTGCCCTCCAGCCAGGAAACTGCATTGTAACCTGGCTCTAGTCAATGTAAATTCTGTGATGTTTTCATCAACCTGGTTCTAATTTCATCAAAGCACAGAAACAAATACATTTGGCCCCTTTTCTTGTCCAGCACTCTATGCACTCTGAAGCACATTAAAAAGCCACCTCTGGTTTTCAGACACATCCATGGAATTATGTAATGGACCAACAAAGTTGCCAGTTCTTGGCATTCTTGCTTCTACCCCACGTTATTGCTGAGCAGACTACTGTTTGCAGACCTTCCTTATTGCGTAAATGGCTACATTATCGCTGTGTACACATTAGGACAAGCAAACGGGCCCCTTAAGGCAAATAAGGGTTCAAATAACCCAGACGAGGTAGCCCAACTGAATTGAAGAGTCACCCTTGTTACAACCTTATTGCTTTATGGCATATGAGCCAGTGGAAGGGACAGACTGCTTCAAGTGTGTTTCTACTGATCCTGCTGGCAAATCACAGCTTTATTACAGTAATGAGCCTGACCATATTTCTGTGCTTATGCATATTAGGCACCAAATGTATTTTCTGGCCTGCCAGCCTGTGGTAGTAACTAACATGAGCAATTTGTCCTGGGTTACTGTGTGTGCGCCTGCATTAGGTATGAGCATGTTAGTTGCTCAGGGTTATAAAATACTACATGCTTCATCATGCATATTTTTACATGCACAACTTAACTATATGCAAAATAGCTTGGCAATTAACCAACACAACTTATTAGTTGACCATAAAATTATTACATAAATATGTAAGTTGGGGACAGCCTGAAATTCAATTTAGCAAAATGAAGTATTTCATAGGATTATTAAATATCTTAAGAAAATGCTGCCTTTTCCCTGTCGATGTAAATTCCACAATGGTATAAGTGTTAAAATTCTTTAAAAATACTCTGATTCTTTTCTCATTTTGATGTCCATAAATGACCCTGAGCAACACCCCTTTTAGGAGACTGTGGGATTTGACTGTGGGACTGTATTCTCTCCTGCTCTCATTGTGAGCTGACATTTGGTTTTTGTCCGAAAGAGCTTTCTGGTAAACGTGAATGGTCATTATTATAATTTCTTCCTTAGGAACATATTTTATGTGTGTTATTTATTGGGTCTGTGATTATTAAAAAAATGACATCAGCATAACTCAGCTCAACCACTAAAAACAATGTATATATTTCTCTCTCTCTCTATTGATCGCTGGCATCATAAAGCTTTGTCGCAGTTTGTCCGATTGTAGGATTGTATAGGAAGTGTACTAATTCAGGTGCTTACTCCAAAAGAGCATACTCGGGGAGATATGTCCTCCTGAACTCTTAATTACAATTAAGTCCCTCTCCCACTTCCCTGCAAAATCAATCAATAAATAGGTAAACAACAACAAAGGAATAGGAATAAAAATTAGAACTCGTGGAAAACTGCTGCTGTAGGAATTGCTATCTCTACTTCCCGCCACATCACTTGTTTTAAATTGTCAGAGAATTACTTTTTCCCTCCATTCAGGTTGGATTTATGTAAATGACCACATAGGACAGGTGCCTTTATTTAGTCACCTACTAAAGCTGGAATCATGTCGTACAAGGGCTGATAACATGAAATAACGCAAAATAAGTGGGCTTATCCTTTCTGAAGCTTGTTTTACAATACCGGTATTTCTTTTCAGCAAATCCTGCTGTGTTTTTAAGTAATGCGATAAAACAACATGAATGTCTTTGTGGCTAAAACTGATTGTTTCACAAAGAATATGGCTGTTTTATTTTTATCTTTTATCTTTTCTACATTGGATTTTTGAACACATGGACAGTTTCCTAGCCTCTGTGTAAGTAAAGGGGTATTTGCTTATGCACCCCTACAATTACGTGCACATTGAAAGCGGATGGGAAGAAATTCCTGTTGGCTGTGGCAACATCCCAAATAGATAGAAGACCCAAATCAAAATGTGCCTTTTCCTGTCCTGTCACAGATTAATATGGCTCATGATAGATACTTAGCTCTCTGACAGTTTCCCCTACACCTTTGCTGGGAACTTGATAGAAATTACTCCAGCTGAATGCTCAAAGCAGATGTTGTCCCATTAATTAGCTCTGGACCCGGGTACACTCGAGACTTTCCCATTTTCAGGCCGAAAGGAATTGGTCCCAGTGAGCGTGCTCTATATCCACATTTAGTATCATCTCATAAACAGCAGTGAAAACACAGCAGGCCCTTGATGAAGATACATTAGCTTATTTCTAATTTAAAGTTATGTTGCTTAACCTTAATGTAATTGGTCACCGGTGGCCAACTGTTTGTATAGTGTGTTGATGACCAAAGAGATGTAATAAATTATAAAACTCTCTGCTTAAATGGAGGGAACGACTGTTTTGTTAAAAGCCTTGCATGTAATAATGATAAAATAATTATACCTCAAGCCGAATAACTGTGAAGCCGTTAATACTAACAACAGAGTTGTTCTCAGGATAGCTCAGTTTATCCCCATTTAAACAAGTACGTGAACCCGGCTCTTATATCCTGCCAAACAGTAACTTTGCGAGTTAATAACATGTTGATTAAAATGAATAAGTCATCCTGTTAGCTTATTTTGGGATGATCACAATGGAAGTGGGGTAGCTGTGAGTGAACAGAATAACTAACAAATGGCGGTAGTTAACTAGGAAATACAAATCACAATAATTCTATTCTGTACATCAATTCACAGTCACTGCCAGACATGTTTTTAAAGAAGACTTGATTAGTGGGTAGAATAACTGGGATAATAATCAAATATGAAAGTAATTGACACAACTTTAATGTTTAATAATGAATAACAAGCCAGGGGCAAAATAAAGGGAAACTGTCTCTTCTCTGAGAACAAATTCAGACTTAAAAAATTTTTAGGCCAAATACAGTGATTACTTGAGACTTGAGAACTACAACTCAAGATTATGGGTAAAGTTACAAATTTGGTTAAAATGAAATAACATGAGTAACAATATTCGCATTACTGGCTTTCTGTGTGTTAAATCTATTCCTTCTCCCTTTTTAGGGTTTGCAATTTTAGTTTAGAATGCAAAAATGAAATAAATATATTCATGCTCCTGTCTCCTGTTCTTTTTTCTTCCTGGTTGGATCACACTAGTTAGCTTCGCTGTAACAAGTAGAAAAAGTACAGTATTTGCTTCCCTCAAAAGATAGTCCTTTCCTCTAAATATTTGCATTCTGGATTTGGATCACCTCCAAAGGGCACTCACTTACAATAGAGAAAAAAAAAAACATTCCTCGCCCTTCTCACATTACATTTCTTAGAAAGACCTTCCAATAATTTAAACTATTTACAGTACCTCTAGGTCATTATTTCCCCTGACTCCACCGAGAATATCCTGGGACACTATTTACGGCTGACTTCTGAGTCACCACACAGGATCAGTTTACAAAAGGGAGACTCCGCCATATGAAAGTCATTATTTTGCTTAACGCAACTTACAACGTTAATTTTTTTCTTTTTCTTTGTTTTTTTTAAATTTGCCACTGGCATACAAGCAATGCTTTGGCTGGTAGTATTATTTATGAAAAGCCCAGAAGGTCTTATGGGAAGATATGTATCTCTCCAGGGCTAGTCTATCTACATAAATTGGAGGTAATCCCTAAAATCAAACATACTGATGGTAAAACAAGAGACAAAAGTTTGGTGTTTTTTTTTTATTCTAGAGAAAAAATTTTCCTGAAATCAAAAAAATCTGTTTCGTCAGTAATAACCCAAGTGGTCATTGTAAATAATCAGAGGACAGTGGGCCATCCCATGAAGACTAAGTTCTTTTAGACTGTAAAGGGAATGTTCTCAAGTTTGTATAGAGAACACTTGTGTTCTGAGAGCAACTCCAGAGGTACCCTTCTTACTGGTAAAAATGACTCTGTCACTATTCCAACTAAAAATCAATGTGGCTCACGATTTTAATAAGGAACATGAATCTGAAAACATGGTTAGTATCAGGTTATATAAACACACCCTAATGAGATACTATAAAATCCATCACATTAAAGGCTGGTTTCCTGCAAGGTATATTAGCGAAAAATGCTCCATATATTAGGTCAGTATACAACAGTACACATAATAAAGCAGCTCTGTCAAGATAAGATGCATGTTTTGCCCCTTAAAACTGTTATGTTTTGCACATTTTATAAGGTTCCTTGAATACATGAATAAGATAAGTTATCCCCATCTCTTTCTTAAGCAATCTCAGAAATGGCTATGACCTGAAATTGGAATTCTTGTAAACACCCATCCGAAGAAAATGCGTGCAGCTCTGTCTTAAAGAGACGGTACATGTTTAATTATCCCAACTTCTTCTAGCAGAATACTATTAACATGCACATTAGCATCATCTCATTGGTTCTTCCTGCTGCTCCACCTTAGGGGCAGCAGTAGGAGCTAATCTTATTGCTCCCATGCGCATAATAATGAAATTTGGTCTTGTCTCAAGGCAGCATTCTTTGGTCTAAAGTACAGCTGGAGACATTACTGTTCTGGAAAATTTCTGACCGATTCATTGTAAAAGATAAAGAAACAAAATAAAATATGGTCCGAAACAATGACTGTGAAAGATACTGTTTCACCTTAAGTATCAAATATTAAGCAGTTGAAGGTACAAATGACTCTGTATATGAAGAAAGATATAAATGGAGGCTCAGTTCTTACATACCTATATCTGTGTGCATATCAACAAGCATACTTCGCACATAGAGCCCAGACACTCAGTGTGTACCTAGGAAAGTTCTGCTTCCCAGCGCTGCCTTGAACTGTGTACGAGTGGGATAAAAATAAGCCATAACCATAGAAGAACCCTTCCCTGATGTCTCTTTCATCCATTTTCCAAGAAACAATGACCAGATCTCATGGAATACATAGCACCCCTCCCTTTTTGCGTGCAATGTAGGAACGCTTTAATAAAAAAATATTCATACACCGCATAGCACACACAAAAATACATGTGAATTCAAGGCTACTGAATTAAGGGAGGTTGTTCCAACATTTCCCCCACTGTACATTATTTGTATTCAAGGTTTTTGAAATGACATTGTAATCTGATGATGCACCAGCCTATTATATTGTCTAGCAGGACAAATATCCTTGCGTTTTCTCTGTAGAACTAACACAATTTTTCCATGTCAGAGGTGCATAATATCCTGGCGGTCATAAGGAATGATGCTATTAATCCTCTTGGGCAATCTCCAGGTCTGATTATTAGGGAAATAAATTTGCATGCTGCATATGAGCTAGGTGAATCACCGAGAGCACAAATTATATTTCCTGACAGCAAGTTAGAGAATGGAGCCGTGTCGCTTTTTTATCTTTCCCCCCCTCTGAAAGCTATAGAATTTCAATTCATTACATGAGATTGGTTAGAATTCAAGTCTCTTTTTAAGTTGATATTAAGTTGAGTCTGTTATCTCTGCTAAGGCTGGTAGGTTCCCCAGAGTATCCAACCTAATCACTACTTAAAAAAATCGAAACGTATAGTTAGTGTCATGATTTAGGTACCAGAGCTACTTTATTTATCAGCACAGAGTGAGATAATTTCAATTTGAGCCTCCACAGCCCTCATGAATTTAACTGACTTGAAAGCTTTTCAACCCAACTCTCTGTCTCCCTCCCTCTTTTGTTGCTTATTGTAATAATAGTTATTCTGTGCACCTTCGTCGCAGCCACTTTGAGCATTGTAGTAGGCTCCTTCCTCTCTTGTAGGGACCTGACTGTAGCCAGGCTTGTGCAAAACACCCCCAGATTCCCCTTCCACATTTGACTGCCTCCTTTTTGCCAGCAGTACTGCCAGGCGTGTCTGCATTCAATATCCCTGATGAATGTATTTTTATTATTTCCAGGGGTTGGCATCGAAGAAACCTCTTTGCATTATTAAATTTGAGCAGGCAGAATGATAGCAAATAAGAGCATAATAAATTGCTTTATGTCCTAATGTATTAATTAAGCAGACATTTATTATAATGGTTATTTTATAGACCCATTGTAAAAATGCATGATTCTGTGGTGATACTCTTAGCTGGAGCCACGTATGGCAACTCGGGTGAATGGGTTATGACGTCTGTCAGATTGGACAGGTTCACCAGGTCTAGTCTGCAGATTCACAAGGAAGCAATGAACCTTGCTGGGCTGTGAGTTTGGTGAAATAGTATTGCTGTGGCTAGCATGCAAGTGAGAATCTTTTTCATTATTATTGTGGATATACAGAAAAATAAAAATATACATACCATGCGCAGTAAATACCTTGTATTTGTATAGTGTTTTACAATTTTTAAAGTATGTTTACAGATGACTGCACACAAAAGACATAGCAGGTTTTGGACATTCCCTTCACTTCAAAAATGTGTATCATTATCATTGTTTGAAACAGAAATAAATGTACACTTGAGAATAATAAGAATAATGGCAAATCCAAGAGTAAGGCAATTTTGGAATATGCAAACTCTAAATGTTGTAGATTATATTTATTTATTCAGAATGAACCCAAACTAGCACAGCTCACAGGGCTAAATCCCAACCTTCTGATTACTTGAGCCATGGGTAATTGTCAAGGAAACAATTCTTTTTTTATCTTGCTCCTTCTCAGTGAGTCAAGTGATTCATTTTCTGTTTTGCCAAAAATAAAATAATAAAAAAGTTCTTAACGTAGCCTGGCCATACAGTTAAAATGGTTGGAGGGTAATCTTCCTCAGTACATAGCTACCTTTGAATCACAGGTGTGCTTTGCAAGCCCATAGCTTAGAATTCTGCACAGTCAGGAAGTATTCCTTGCACTTAGGTAAAGGAAATGACAATTGGAAAGAATGCAGAGAGGAGGGACAGCAGAGGCTTCAGGGGCTATTTCTTGCACCTTACTAGAAACATGGGGGTTATTTCTGGCTTCAAAGAGCAGTGCTTTTCAGCACCATTGACTTCCATCTGCACCTAAGATGGAACACAGAGGCTAATAGAAGTGGTTTCTAACAAGTTTGGAAAGGGATATGAGATTGGAACCTGAGAATACCTGAAGCACTTATCACAAATAAAGCAAACCAAATCTGTCTCCTGCACAACCCTGGACTCCTCACCCCAGAAATTCTGTATTCCGGCTGTCTGCAATGAAGATATCAGAAGAATTAGGGAAAAGAAGAGTGGAGAGGAACCAGCCAGGAGTCTCCGGGTCCTTGAGTGCACATGAGAGGACCTGAGTCAGGCCGAGTGCAAACCATGGAAAAGAACCGGGGAACCCATGCAAAATGCAGCCATGAACTTGTAGCCAAATGACATGAAATCAGAAAAATGATGGCTCCCTTGGCATGATGTCAAAACATTCATCTGTTTCAGTGAAAACGTGTCCGATTGACAAATACTTTTATACTTAGAAGATAACACAATCTGAGTGATTTGGGTTTGCTATTTTGCCCAGGTCGTTCAATAATTTTGCCTGGATTAGAGAAGGCGTTTCCCTTCCTAAGTGCCAAGCATTCTGCCAGGCATCTTGTCTGTGCTGTTTTCCATGGCGCACACCATAGCCAGCATGGGAAGGAGTGTAGGTTTATTTCAAATATGATGACACATAGATCTGGGAAGTTAAGTCAATGTCAAGACCCACATCCGGAAGTTGGTAGAGTCCCTGTTCCAATGTGGTTCTCCTAGAGAAAGAGAGAGAGTGATGGAGAAGAGGGCGGGCAGGAGAAAGAGAGACGATGGCAGGAAGGAGGGGGAGAGAAACAGAGGAAATACTGTGCTGCTGAGTGAGGGAGAGCAAAAGTGAGAACATGAGAAAAAGAGAGTAAGAATGTTCAAATAAAAGGAATATAAAGGTAAATATGATCTGAAATGTTCCTTTATTTTTCCTACTGCTGCTCCAAACTTGAGAATGAGCACTGTATATTAACATCAGCAAGATTTACGTGTAAACCACTTCTACTGACTCTTGAGATTTTTAAGGAAGGAATCAGACTGCTGGTCATTGTCTTTCTCTGAAGATTTATCACAGTACAGAGTAATGAAGCCTCCTGTCTCTGGATTATTCTTCTTGGACCCAGAGTTAGGTGTAAATTAAATCTTGATTTTTACTAGCTATGTGTCCTGGAGCAAACCATTTAACTTCTTTGAGTGTTCAATTATTATTGTTGTTGTTATTAATATTATCATACTTAGTAGACTCAATTGTGAAATTTCATGAAGCACAGAAAATCCTTTCAGATCTGTGATCAAAATGCAAATTTGCTTACGCCAGACTATAGGCAGAGTCCAATCATTCTATGCCATTAACGACTCAGCATTTAAAAAGCCCTCTGATTGGTGGAGCCCAAGACGTCCGATGCTGTAGTTACGGCGGTTAAGCCGTTATGCTGCGATGGTGTGGAACTTGATAACGTGTTTACATACAATAATAGTAGTTCTTATGCCTTAGTGTTGTCTGCCTTGGCAATGAAAAAGAATTTTTACTTCAAAATCTTCAGGCGAGTCTCATCATTACCACATTACAGACAATGCCTTTATTGACATTTTGTAGATGTGGAAACTGAGGTTCGGTGATTTGAGATAAAATTCTCAGTGTCAAATACCAGAACGGGACCTGAAACCCAAGCTTTTGACTTCTTGTGATGTTCTTTTGTGGCCTGAAATTTTGGATCTTGAATCATAAACTGAGGTCTTTCAAAAAGAGATATAACATTTTCTAACAAATTACTCTGCAGCATAAGAAACTGGAAAACACCAAGCTTCGTATAGGGTGAAATCCACAAGGTAAGTTGATTGATAGCTTCCAAAATAGCAGATACACTAACACTAATACTACTTGTGTTTCTACGGGGCTAGGATTCCAATGACTCCAATGACTGCATACTTGTCCTAAAAGCAAAGGCTAGCTTTTCGGGATTTTGCCCAGGGCCCTGGCATGCACTGGGGAGATGGCAGTCTACTGTTAGCTTCTGTGCAGTGACCTATGATGACAAAGAAGGAATTTCACACAGCCCAAACAACTGACAAAATAGTTCACCTTTCAGGGGAAATGTAATATTTTCTGATAAGCAGCTTATGCTAGCTTTCTTAGCAAATAGCCTGGAAGCATTTGTGTCTGTGGCATTTGTAGATGTGATAAGTCGAAGGGACCCCCTCTGACCATGCCATAGTCAGCCAGGCCCTTTGCATTCAGGGGACAGTTATCTGGAAAGATGTAAACACGTGGCAATTTAAAACTGATACAAAATAATTGATCACAGAGACAGCACAGAGCGTGCATTGTTAACAGAAACACATGTCCCTGTTTATGGAGTTGTAAACAGAGACGTATGTATTTATTGTTGGAGTTGCAGGCCAATGCCTGGGGCAAGATTAGGTCAAAGCCTTGTCACTTTTGCACATGGCCCTGCATATAAGCAATGCACATTTTTAGTAGCAGTATTTCTCCATGTGTGTTTAAAGAACAAGGGACAACGTGCTAGAGCATTCTCATTCTTGGCTTCATTTGCTTATCACAGCAACATAATGAGGTGGTATCATTGCCCAATTGTGGGGGGAGAAGAGGACTTGCTTCACATTAGGAAGCTGATTAATGGCAAAGTTAGGATTTTAACCAACTTCTGACTCGAAAGCGTTGGGTCTCCCCCACACCACTTTCCCTCCAGAAGGGAAAAGGGGAAGATGTGTTGGGTAGAGCTGGCTAAGTGTCTGTTTCCTGCCGTGAAAACCTCGGCTTCTGCTGTCAGACCACTGAAGGAGATGCCGTATCTCCTCGTCACGAATCCACATGCCCAACAGCCTGGTCAGGCCCTGGTAAAAGATGAAGATGATTCTTTGGGGAAATTGCCAAGTGACTTACAAGCTTTGCATTACAAAGAAAACTACTGTGCCTACAGTTTGCTTTCATAAATTTGGTTGCAGGCTATTTTGAGGGGAAATGCATCCCGTCTTCCCTTTACCTTGCAGGTATTCAGTAACTATTAGACCACATTTTAAAATGAGTTGTGCACACTGATGTTAAAGAAGGTTAGACTCTCTGAGCTGCCACCAGTGACATATGACTACAGTGACAGACAGTCAGCGGTATGCAAACTGAATTAATCAGAAAACACAGCCTACTTCAATGTGGCGTTTAGAGGGAGGAGGAAGAGCTACTTATTTACCAAAGGGATGTCGCCGAACCATCTTTCTATCTGGAGATAGCCTATGGCTACATAATCCTTTCAAACCAGCAGTAGAGCAATAAACTATACTCAGAGGCAGGTCTTTTAGGCCTCTTCCCTCTTGTTCTCTTCCCTCATCCCTCCAGCCGGCTCTGGTTATTTTATTTTTTGGCGAGGCCATGAGATGAAGTGGGGGTTCGGGTGCCTTGTATGGGGACTGCAGAGACCCAGGGAGCCTTTGGAGATGGAAGTGTTTCCTCTGATCATTCTCAAAAGTGAACATGTGTCAGTATCAGCCTCCTGGCAGGAAGGAAATATGGTAATAACGGTGATAGTGGTACCTTAATTTTACAAATATGTAATGCTAATTATGTAAACAGTAGAGAACTCTGAAATCTCTTCATCATGTGTGTCATACAATGGAAATATTATGCAGCCTAACTCAGCATTATACAGTAATAATGTTATTTTACATTGGCTAGTTGACAAGCATAGGCCAATGCTGTCTATCAAACAAAACTGTTGTGCCAGATTGTATCTTGGCGATAAGTAGACGAAGAGCCACTCGGAGTCTGTTTATGTATTAATCAAGGCATCAGACTCAGGCCGCTTCTTCAGACATATCCTCTAATAAAAAAATCTGCGAATCTTCTGCTTACCAGGTGTCTTAGTGAGCTTGGGCTACTATGAGATGAAGTGGCTTAAACGACAGCAATTTATTTTCTCACAATTCTGGAGGTCGGATATCTGAGATCAAGGTGTTGGCATGGTCAGGTTCTGGTGAAATCTCTCTTCCTGTCTCCCAGATTGCTGCCTTTTTACTGAGTTCTAAAATGGGGCAGAGAGAGAGAGAGAGAGAGAGAGAGAGAGAGAGAGAGAGAGAGAGAGAGAGAGAGAGAGAGAGAAATAGTCAACAATTTTTCTTATAAGGGCATTAGTTCCATGACAAAAGCAAAACTCCATCCTTGTGACCAAATCTAAATTTAATTATCTCCCAAACACCCTAGTGTTGAAATAACATCACATTGTGGGTTTCAACATATGAATTTTAGGGGACACAATTCAGTCAGTCCATAGCATCAGACTGTACCTGTTTTAGTGAGTCCTGTTTTGGATTAATTTTTAGTTGCAAGATAAAAATAGCATATATTTGCAGAGTACAAAGTGGTGTTTAGGTGGATGTTCAGAGCTCAGGAAATCATCTTGCACAACTCCCTATAGTATGATGGTCCTCACATTGGGAGAAGTGAGGTGGACCCTGCACAGTTTACCTCGGAGGGAAGCAAACTGCTTTGCATACAGGTGCAATGAGACTTGGCGAAGACCTCCAGAGTGATGTGATGCTTTTTCCCTAGAACAAGGGCTTTGCTCCTAGAATAGATTCCAACAGCACACACATTTTCCTAAGTCAACTTTCCTCTTTTCTGCCTAGTGTTTAATGCATATTCTTTCAGCTTTCCATTACAGTGGGTTAAGGGTATTCAGGTCTTGGGGTCAGAAAAGTCCAAGATTTTAGTTTGAAACCAAACTTTAAGTAACAATATTCTTGGAAACCCAAGCAACCCTGATGGTCTCCATCACACAGTTAATGTGGCAAATTTCAGATGAGTTATTGAACTGCCTTCAGTTCTTAGCTGATATGTGTCCAGATGGAAATCAAAGGTGAAATTCTTTTTATTCTTCCCTTTTTAAATAAAAAAGCTCTGTAAAACTCGAGTACCTTATACAACTGAAGGAAGATATTATCAAGTAATTACCAGCCGGGACTGACTTGTTAAGAGCTGGATGAAACTCGGAGGCTGAGTCTACATAGCAGAAAGTGAAGAGGATATTTAGTAATTATTACTTAATTTGAGCCATCTTTGCCAAGAGGTCCTTTTACAATTAATTAGTCTTCATTTAAACACAATCTCATAAGTGGACCTCCAAGTATCACCTCAGGAGAAAAATGTAGTACCAATAATGATACCATATCAAGAAATATCATAAAGGAATCTACAGCATGGTACAAATAATTATGCATGACCCAAACAAAGCCATCCTTAATGCTCGAAATACTATTCATATCATCCTATATTTTCTCTCTCTGCAAGAAAGATTTTTTCAGTATCCCATAAGGAGTGACTTAGAAGAAGTGCCTCAATTATTATAGATTAATTTTGCTATGTGAGTTGAATCTAGAAAATGCCATTTAATAAACTTTTCAAGATTTAGCAGGGAATTTCTTCTACAAGTTTATAGTATACACAAAGACCTGTTAGTCTGACTTGGATGTGATGCTAAAATGGGCACATCATGCACATTTACTGCAACAGTTCTCTTTTGTTTCTATTAATTCAGCTTAATTCATTTGGACTATCTACAATGTACATGTGCATGTGCGTGAGACCCCTACTCTGTCCCAGGCAAGGTGACTTCCAGGTAATGAGCTCCTACTAGGTGGCTAACTCTTTGCAGGCAGGAACCAAATCTTAATAGGTATGTGTTTCTGATGCCTGGCAACATTTAAGTGTGAATGTGAGCAAGGTTCTGCGAAATGTACTGGATAAGTTAGTAGGACAAGGGACAGTAGGATAAGGGCTTTCAATACAGCCAAGAGAGTCTCAGACAATAGTGATACAGAGACCAAAGAATGTCCCTGTTATGTAGACTTCAACACATGTGATATTCATGGCATTGTCCAGTGAAATGATGGCATTTTTTGGTAAAGAGTAAGATAGTACATATTTTTTGCTTCGTGGATCATTAAGTCAGCATTACAGCTACTCAGCTCTGCAGACAGTGTGGCAGGAAATTACTCACAGATAATGTGGAAGCAAATGGATGAGGCTTGATTTAGCCCACAGGCTATAGTTTGACAACTCTTGATCTAGTTTGATGCTAGTACTTTTTGCCTGGACAAAAGACCACATGACTGATGCATTCTGAATGGCAAGGGTTGTTCCTAATGAATAGTGCTATTTGTGTTTAGGATCACATACCTATTTTTTGATCAACAAAAATAATTAACAATATAACTCAGAAGTCATTGGATCTTTAAAATGTGTATTTATAATTCTCATGTTTAATTATAGTTGTATGGATTGAGCAGTGAAGTGAATACTGCAGTGATCCTACCAAAATAATGTTCAAACAAGAAAGTTCAATTTCAGTGACCCAGTTAGACTAATATCAAGTCTAAATATGAAGAAAGCACTCAATTCTCCTGATAGATTTACATCCACTGTCAGATGACCTTCAGCAGGAAGCCGAAGACAAGCTGAATTCTTTGATCCCTGCCATGCTTCCTTTGATTCAAATCACACAAGGTGCCCAGTCAGTTCTAAGGTCGGCCTCCTGCCATCCTTTCCCAGGTTACGAAGGAATGTGAACTTTGCTGGTACAGTACATGGCTTATGATATAACTCAACCACTGGCTTTGTCTCTTTGGAGTTTGTGATCAACAAATATTCAGAATTTCTACTCTTCCTGAATATATTACAAGATGCTGGCACATTTGAAAATATGGCCTTAATAATAATAATAGCCCATTAGGGAACTGATGGTGGTTATTTGGATGAGCAAAGCTTAAGTGACCATTTTTTTTTGTTTGTTTGTTTGTTTTGTTTTGTTTTGTTTGCTTCATCTCCTCTCTTGGCTCTCCAAGTTTCCCTTCTGTCCAGGCGTAATGTTTCTCCTGGTAGTAGTTTTTGAGTATTTCAATGGTAGATCACACACCTTTAAGGCTGTTATTTTCAAGTTTTAATAATGTTTTGCATCTCACTTCCTGTTTCTCAGCTGCCAACCTTGCCAAAAGCATTCCTTGTCAGGTACTAATTTGGGTGACGTGACGACCACTTGATCTAAATTTTTGGTGGGTAATTACTGAGTCAGAAGTGAGTAATTTTTTGATATCCAGTGGCAGTCAGAAAGGTGGGTATTTTACTAACCGCTCATTAGAGATTCTCCAGTAGTGAAATGTCCTGAATTTTGCTCTGTTTGCAGACAGAAGAATAATCTGACTGCTCAAACGAAAAGGAACTTTCTGCTTATTTTGGCAGCACTTACAGGTTGTAGTGAAGTTTTTTTTTCTTTTAAATGAGCACACTCCAGAGTTTCATTGTACCAGCACTATTAATTTTGTATTGATCAAAATCTCATGCAATGACTTTCTCCTTGTAAATTATAGAGAATTTACATTTAATTTACGAAATAGTTGAAGATATTTCAGTTATTAAGGATTTAAGAAATACTAAAATCTCTCAGTAGTAAATTTTCTTACCTCAGAGAAAAGGTCATCAGCCTTGCTCTGCAGGGTGCCAGTTCTTTTCATGTAGTACTTTTAGGTGGTTATTTTTTGAGTTTCTAAAATTGTCCATTTTATTTTTTTATCAGAAGGATAAATAATGGAGATGTTTCTGGTCAGAAACTAAACATCACTGAAACTTGAAGTAAACTCACAGATTCATTTATTAGAAGCAGTGAAACTTTTGGGATATTTTTCCTTTTAAAAAGAAATCTCTACATATCATATTTATTTAACTACAAATAGAAAGTTGAGCTGACATTACAGTCAAACTCAGATTTTTCACTGCATAATGTCACATGATTAAATCACACCTTGTTGTTATAATTATCTAAGTTTATGGTACAAAGTTATATGATTCTAATGCAATTTCACCGATCAACATACTTTGGCTAAAGATCCAGTTTAATTGTGAAAATATTTAATTGATTCTAATAAATTGTATTTTAAAATATTGAATTGAATTAAATAAGTGCTGAATTAGTTTCCTGTGGTTAATATAATAAGTTACCACAAACTATGCAGTTCAAAACAAATTTATTCTCTCATAGTTTTGGAGGCCAAAAGTCAAGATTTATAATACATAAATCAAGGTGAACTTTCAGGGAAAAATCTGTCCCCTGTTTCTTCCAGCTTTTGTAGTTACCAGCAACTCTTAGCTTGTGTCTGCATTAGGCCAGCATCTGCTTCTGTGTTCTCCTCCTTCTCTGGGTGTGTGTGTGTGTGTGTGTGTGTGTGTGTGTGTGTGTAATCTCCCTGCTCCTTTTCATAAGAATGCATTTAGGCATCACTTAGGACTCATCTTGATGACCCAGGGTACCTCCTCCATTTCACTAAGATCCTGACTTTAACCTTGTCTGCAAAAATTCTTTTTTTTTTTTTGCCATATAAAGCAAGTAAAGATCTCACAGGATCCAGAAATCAGGATGAATATTTTTGCAGGCTTTTTTCAGCCAACCAGAAATCCTTACTGAATACTGCAGAAAACAGAATATGATCAACACCCTAACTGAAACACAGTCTTTTGCAGGAGTTAGGAGAAAAATAAAACTCACACCCACTTGAGAGTAACAAAAAGTGTTAAAGAAAGTGAAGTGTGAACTATGCTCTGAAAACAGGTATGGATTTGAAGGCAGAAATGGGGTAGAGAGAAAATCCTAATCAGTGGAAACTTTGGAAGCAAACTATAGAAGGGGATAAATTTGCTAGGTGGCTCAAGTTGTTGGTTTAGAAACTTGAATTCTTAAACCAGATTCCTGAGCTTGAATTCTCACTTCCTGGGAAGCTATGCATCTTTGATCTCTTTGACTTTTAAATCATAATTATAAGCAAGATAGTACATCAAACTCATAGAATTTTGGTAATAATACATAAAGTACTCGGAGTAGCATTTCCATATGTAGATGTTCTTTCACATACAATGGGGCTGTGCCTCGATAAGTCTATGGTAACTTGAAAATATTGTAAGTCAAACTTGCATTCAATACACCAAACCTACTGAACATCATAGCTGAACCTCGTCTTCCTTAAATGTGCTCAGAACACATAGTAGCCTGCATTTGGGCAACATCATCCAACATAAATACTGTTTTATACTAAAATGTTGAATAGCTCATGAAACTTACTGAAGAGCATAGTGAAAGTAAAAAAAAAAAATGCTTTCATGAGTATGCTTTTGCATCACTACCAATTTGAAAAATCATTAAACTGAACTACCAGAAGTCAGGAACTGTTGTTAGTAAAATACAAGTTGCTGTGGTCATCCCTAACTTCTAATATTGCTTTATTGCTTAAGTTTATTGATTTAGTGTGTCAGATCTGTTCAGAGGTAGGCAGAGGTTCTACTCTTCCCTGAATTACTGAGACAACCTAAAGTTTCTCAAATGAATAATTCTCTTTATTAATCACAGCCCAGCTCTAAAGGCCGTAAGACAACTTGAAATGATGCAATTTAGCTCTAATATTTTTACTTACAGCACCTTCATGTAAGGATGAGTAAATATGGCTATATTTCAACAATTCTGAAGTACATATTATTTCACTATTAGATTGTATCGTATAATTACTCTATATCATAGCTTAATTGGCAGCAATTTTCCTTTCTTAATTCACATAAAATAATGGTAAGTTTTATCACCCATGGCACCTCGAAATTGATGAAATATAGGTTTAGTCACATGTTGTAGATGGAGAGACTGTAACTCTGTGTACTTTGTTTTGAAGACTAGTCAAAGACCTAAATTCAGGAGTGAACTTCATAATCCGACTCACTTGCGCATTTCCTTGCGAGACCACACCTCTGTGGTGGGCTCTGGAGAAGTCCCTTCCTACTGGGAGGAGGCAGCCTAACACAGTGAAGGATATGCTGTGTAGCTGTTGCAACACAGAAGCAAGTTCATATTCAGGCCTGGGGGACCATGAGCAAGTTGCTTGTCCTCATGTCCTCGCCGAGTTTCAGCTATCCTATTAAAGGGAAGCAAATAAAAATTGTTTCTCACAAGGTGATGGCAAGAATCTTCCAAGGATCCTATGGCAGATCCACAGGGTTCTCCAAGTAGTCTCTGTTTCTTTGCATTTCCTTTTTGCCATGTCATTAGGCAGAACCACGTGATTCATTCTGGTTGATGAGTTCTATGAGCCACTCTAGGACAGTGGCGTAACCTTCCAGGTCCCTTGTGGCCCAGGAGTCTTATGGAGTGCTTCGTCTTGTTTCACTAAGTGGTTCTGGGGCTCCCATGCCACTCCCATCCATGGATATTTGCATGAGACAGAGAACTAAAGCAATAAGTAACTTTGTGCTTGTTAAACTGCTGAAATATGGGGATTATTTATTACCACAGCATAGCAGAGCTGTATTAATTTTACACTGCTGCATAACAATTTACTACAAATGTAGTAGTTTAAAACAATACATATTTATTACCTTGCGGTTTCTGTTGGCAGAAGTCTGGGTTTGGCACGGCTAGAGTCTCTGCTTGGGGTCTTGCAGAGCTGAAGTTGAGGTGTCAGCTCAAGGGGTGGTTCTTGTCTGAGGCCAGGAAGCTCCTCTTGCAGGGTGACTGGTTATTGAAAGAATCATTTCCTTGATCTTATAGGACTCTCATTTTCTTTTCTGGCTGCTCTTAGTTTCTAGAGGCCATCTTTATTTTTGACCAGCAATGGAGCGCTAAATGCTTTGTGTATTTGATCTCCGATATCTTCTTCTGCAAGGAGCTGAAGAAAATTTTGGATTTTGAAGCTCTTGTGTGAGTCATTCCAAGTTGCCCACATAATTTCATATTTTAAAGTTACTGATTTAGGGTCTTATTTACATTTGAAAAATTCCTTCGTAACAGATCTAGATTAGTGTTTGTGTGGCCCAACCCTGAACCAGAAATCTTGCAGGCCACCTTCTAATTCTGCTTATCATACTAGCATATTTTAATCTATAGAGTGCTCAACACATAATAAGGGTACAGTAAATAATCATTTTTTTCTTATCACCACATTCTTGTTGTACACTTACCCACCTATCATTATTTCAGAGTGTGTATTATTTTTTTTAAAAGTTTAAGCAAGGAACTATTGTACAAAATATCCTCCTTCTGAAGATTCTTAGTTGATTTACCCCCTACTCAGAGGAAGAGAAACTCTGTTACCAGTTTGGTGAAAATAATATCAAATAATTTTCTATTATTTATATCAGTACACAAATATGGGCATAGAACAGAGAATATGTTTTGTTGCTTATATGTGTTTGAATTTGTGTCCATATTTGTTGTACCACATTCCATCGAAGTCTGTTACCTGTAACATTAATAGATACTTAGCCTGACTCAGACTTCACCTATCACAATTAATTTCACAATAAACACCCAGATGTATGTCTGTTTGTACACATTTGCAAAGGTTCTAAATTAGATGGCAAAATTTGAATCTGATGGGCTACAGATTGTGTGTTTTAAATTGTAGTAAATGTGCAAAACTGGTCTTCTTTAAAGTTTCTTTAATAAGTCCAATTCCCACCAGCAATGTAGAAGAATATGTTTTCGTATACCCTCACTCATGTATGATATTGATTAAAGGTTCTAATCTTTCACAACTTTATGTATGAATATGATTTCTTACCTATGGATTGAAGTTTATTTATTGATAATGTTGGGAGGTGGTTTATTTCTTTTACATTTAGATTCCAAGTGACTTACAAACTATTGCACTGTACATCCTGTGTAGTTACAAGGTACAACCTTCGCCAGATGTGGTGGCACATACCTATAATTCTAGCACTTAGCTGGCTGAGGCATGAGGAATGCCACAAGTTCAAGGCCACACTGGGCTACACAGTGAGTTCAAGGTCAACCTGAACTATGTAGTAACCTCCTGTCTCAAAAAAACAATGAATGAACAACAACCAAATAAAAACAAACAACAACAAAAAATGACATGCAACCTTTATCTTAAGTGGCTTCCTTTTCTTTGAATACTACCTTTTCTTTGAGGTCTATGAAGGAATCATTTCTCTTTATATTCTTTTTCATGTCCTTGGGTCTCCCGTTAAGTCATTAGCATCTTGGAATGCTTTGGAAGAAACAGGGTAGATAATAAATTGGAAATATTGATAATGAAACACACCTTAATGCCCCTTGCCCCCAATTTTTTATTCTTAACCATCATCATGTGAAGAGTTTTTTAAAGAGACCTAGAACAGCAAGCCCAGGACAATGGGTCAAGACTAAAAGAGTAAGAATCTTTTAGTCTTTTTAACCTACATCAAAGACACCATTTACTAGCCTAATGCTGGCCTACCATTTGCTATCTTGTACTAGAAAAACTATTTCAGTGAATAAGGAATTAATGAGGAAAATATTGATTTTGGTTGTTAATTTGCTTTCAAAAATTGGGTTCCTGAAATCTTGGTAGAATAAGTCCAAGACATATCTGTTTATCCATTTGTTCCTGTTAAAATGGCACTCTTAGAAAATATTATCTGGTATTAATCTGGTGAATAGTGTTATAAATGCCAGAGTTTATGTTTATTATACTTATTAAACTGGTCCTGATATCTCATAAAAATAAAATAAATGGCAGGGTTAGAAATTTAATACTTTGTATAATTCTTCAAATCTTTAATATTCTGTTTATTAAGTTTTTATTGAAATACAATACATGGAGGGCAGAGTGAGTGAGTGGATTTTCAGAACTGTATACAGCTGCGCTCTGGCATTCTAGCAGATAAACTGTCATGCTTCCATTTCTTTTTATGAAAATCTCTTTGACTTTCAAAATCTCTACATTTTGGGGAATTTGCTTCTAAGAATCAAGAGGAGGAAGTCACCTTTTCCTCTCGAAAATGTTTATGTTGAGGAAAAAGTGTAGCCTTGGAGACTTTTTATTCATCCAAGAGCTGATTGCCTTTACCACTGTCACCTTTGTACAGGGACAGAGACAATCTTGACAGTGAGTGAACATAGCAAGGAAACAAACCACAGTAGAGGAAGAGCAAAAATTCCAGGGAATTCTTTGGAGAAAAATGACACTATCATCCTTTCACTTAAGAATAATAGTGCTAAGCTTGGGGTACTTCTCTTGTCAGGCACCATTTGGGGACACAGAATAGCTAAATGGAAATTAGGACCTGGAGGGGGAAGTTTATGGAAGTCTGGCTTAATTTCAATAATTAGGACTGGGCTGGAGCAGGGTCTGCCCTTCCTGTATTTGCATGCTGCAGTGGGCTGAGTGTTTGTGTTCCTGTGACGTTTCTAAATTGAAATCCTAACTTGCATTGTGATGGGATTAGGAACTGGGGCCTTTATGACACGACTCGTTCATGAGGGTGAAGCTGTCATGAATAAGATTAGGCTTTTATTGAAGAGACCTCAGAGTGCTCTCACTCTCTGCCATGTGAAAATAATAAGATGATAGTCTATAATCCAAAAGGGTCCCTTCATGAGAGCTTGGCCAGGCTGGAATGCTGATCTTGGATTTTCAGCTTCCAGAATTGTGATCCATTTTTGTTGTTTATAAGTCACCCAGTCCATGGTGTTTTGTTGTCGTAGCCCAAACCTACAAAGACTCATGGAGGATAACGAAGGAGTAGCCCTGTTCTAACTATCAAGGGTAACTTCTGTTAGAGAATCAAGGCCCTCTGTAAATTACATAAATCTTCTGTGTCTGCTTTCTCAACTGGACAGTGATAATATTGATTTTTAAAACTTTCCTAGCATGTTAAAGTAACTAATTATGGTAAAGTGTTTTGAGTGCTTCCAAAGTAAAGCAAGATATTATTATAACAATATTGACGTACTCCACATACACTTCAAATTTAAATGGTCACATTTCTTATTTCTTTCTAATCTTTTATGTCAACTCTGACTCACACAGAGGAACAACATATAGATTCAGCACAGCAAATAATTGCTTTCAAATTGAGAACTTGTAGAAATAATTCCAGGAACCAACCAAGACTGGGAGGGGAGATTACAGAGGCAACTCTATAGGAGAAACATTTAATTAAGATATTAAAGAAAAAAATGATGAATTTTCTAAGAGAAAAAAACATGGACTGGAGCATGTAAGGATGGACCTAGAGTCTGTCAGCAGTCAGTAAAATTTGTGTAAAGGACCAAAGAGTAAGTATTTTAGGGTCTGCCAACTGGATGGTCTTTGTAGCAAGTACATAATTCTGCGATTATAGCATAAAACCACCATAGACAATATGGAAACAAATGAACATGGCTGTGTTCCAATAAAACTTTATTTCACAAAACAGGTGTGAGTAGAATTTGGCTTGTAGTCCGTAGTTTACCAACTGCTGTAGATTGTAAGTCTTTTGAAGACAAAGTCTCTGTTTTAGTCACTGTTTGGTCCTTCTGTAACATCAACACATTCTTTGTTTTGTTTTTTCTTCCGGTTGCTTCTATTTAGTTGCTTATTTTGACTGTCAGAGCTTCCTCAGAAGGTATTGAAAATACAATAAGCATATGTGAGAAAATACACAATGAGTGTTTTATAGAAATTTGCATTTTTATATATCTATTTCACTAAAATTTATCCCTTAAATGAGATTTGTTTTCTTTAATGTGCATTCTATGTAATACCAGTCCTGTAACGTTCTCCTTGAAAAAAGATTTCTTGAGCAAAAAGCTCAGGGACCTGGGTACTCTGTCTATTTGAAAGTCAATCAACTAACATCAAGGTGCCAGATAATTGATTCCTGCTGAGGACCTTCTCTGTAGCTTGCAGGAAGACCTCTTCCTGCTATAAGAGAGAGAGAGAGAGAGAGAGACAGAGAGGGAGAGGGAGAGGGAGGGGGAGAAAGAGAGACAGAGAGAGAGAGAGAAAGAGGGATCATGTCTCCTGTCTCTTTTGTCTTTTCCTGTAAGGACACTAATCACATTATCACATTTATGGATACTCCATCTCCTTGTTCTATTTTCTAAAAGTCTCACCTTCTAAAACCAACACACCGTGGACTAGGGACTCGACATATAGATTTGGGAGACACAAACATTAGTTCATAGCAGAATCGAGGAATCCTGATGCAGTGACTTCTGTGCAAATATTGGCAAGTATTACTCGGCACAGGATCTCAGCAAGTGCACAGGCCTCTGTTCGCTCAAAATACAGCAGATGTGTATGAGAGGTGTGCTGGGGCAGAGCAAAGCTGAATGTGCTGGGTGGCTATTTTTATAAGGGGATCCACCATGATATTGCTTTCTCTATGTGATAAAAGGATGAGAACAATTTCTAATGAGAACTAAGTCTAGACACTTAGCATGGGACACTAATCCTTTGGTGAATTGAGAGAAATTCCAGAAGTCCAGCACGTGGGACCCAGAACCTTGGGAAAATGGGCTTCAGCACAGTCTCTTCTTCTGAGAGCAGAAGGAGCTTCTGAACTAGTGGGTGATTGTAGCCAACCCTGACAATAGAACTATGGTCAGTTCTAGTTTTCCTTCTAGTTTTGTTCTAGGCATCACAGAGAAGAGTCTTATAAATGTGGAGTTTCCTAGTTGTATTTGACCATGGAAATCCACTCTTTTCCCTTTTTAGATATGTGCACATAAATTGTTTTGTATGCCAACAATCAGTGGCTCATAGAACCAGTGCTTTGCTGAACATACTTTGGAAACGCTCCGTTAACTACTATGGTATAATGATTAAAAATTACCAAAGGTATTCACAATACCTAGTATCTATACTGTTTGCAAGTAAACCCTGGACTCCTCCCATTAAAAGGTAAAGTTTCTTTACTCCTGAATCTGGACTAATGCAGTGATTTGCTTTGGCTAATGGAATTGGCAAATAAAGATGGTACAAATATGAAGCTAAATCTCAAGAAACCTTGAATATTTTCATTCACTGTGATAGTTAATTGTAATATCAGCGTGAATGGATTAGGAAACATCTAGCAAATATTTATGTGTGCAGTATTTAGTGGAGCACAGTTGTGGGTGTGTCTGTCGATGAGTGACATGTAAATGTAAGCTTCAAACCGAGGAGGGAACACCCACTCTAGATGTGGGTAACACCAACCAATAGGCTCGTAGCCTGTATAGAGTCTAAAAGGAAAGAAGAAGGAAATCTTCCTTTTCTTCTTCAGACGAATGCCAGTCTTCACCACTGCCTTTAGACATTTGTCTACAGTTTCTTCAGGTTTCCGTTCAGACTGTTTAGCCTTCTAATGCAGACTCTTTGACTTTCTGACCTGAACTTGCCCCAGATTCTACAGGAAGCTCCAGGCATTTGATCTTTGACTAGATCCTCTGGCTTCCAAGAGAGCATAGGTCCATTTACATTCTTCCACCCCTGATTTGAAGGGGGTCATTGTAAGCCTACTTAGTAGATCCTTAATATGTCACATTCTATTCTATTATTTTATTCTATTCATTGTCTCTCTAGGGAACAGATTTTGATACCAGAGAAGTGGGGTCATTTCTGATACATATTTTGATACCAGAGAAGTGAGGTCATTTCTGTGACTACAGTGTGGTTTAGAAGCTTTTGGAACTGGTTTTCAGGAGACTTTCAAAAAGTTTGGAGATTTTGCCTACAGAAGCAGTTCTGGAATGTTATAAATTGAGCTTGATGGGAGATTCTGGTCAGTGCTCAGAAGAGGAAACTCCTGATAAGAAGGCAGATGGAAAAGACCAGACTCAGTAGGCTTCAGTTGGGAACAAGGACTCCATTGGCAGTGGGACTCCAAGCCATGTGTGTTATGCTCTGGCAGAAAATATATCTGTATTTTGTTCGTGTCCTGAGAGTATGGAAAACTGAGATTAAGGGTGGCGGCAGAGGAAATTTCAGAGCAGACTGTTGTATGGTTACTGTTTGCTGCCTTTAACAAGCTCTACTATGAGAAACAGAAGCAAAAAGCCCATTTAAAAAGCTTTCCGTTCTACCAGAAAGAAAAAAGCCCCCAAAGATGGAGCAGAGGAGAGTCTGATTGATGAAAATTTCTGCATTAAGAAGAAGCAAAGTATTTTGGATCAGGGAATAGGAAAAATGACTTGAGGGTATGTCAGGAATCAGCAAGACCCTTCCCTTCAGAGCCTCACTGGTACAAAATTGTAAAGCTTTCATTTAAGAAGAGAAAACTGGGGTACTGGCACTCTGCTCCAAAATGACTGCTTAGGGAATTATTTTCCCAGGATTCAGTTTACAGTGTTAAGTCATCCAGGCACTGGCAGCCTCTGCAGCCCTGATCCAATAGGGTACAGCTGCTGCTTGAACTGGTGGAAGACTTTGGTGTCATCCATGTGGTGCTGGTTTAGAGGCCATGTAGACTGTAAGAGTTGTAGAGTCAGGGAGTATTTTACCCAGATTTCAAAAGAAGGCCTGGGAGGCCAGTCAGTGTGCCCCTGAGAAGACAGTGTGTGGAGGTGTAAGACTGAATGTGAAAGTGAAATGGAGACCCCAGGAAGTTGGAGAAGCCAGAAGTATGAAACATCTGAGGAAAGCCACAGGACTGAGATAAGACAACCCAAGAGAGAAGCCATGAGAGTTAATACCTCCAATAATACCATATAGATGAGGCTGTCCAAGTCCTTTGGAGTTCACATCTCACCACAGTTTGTCCTTGGTTCTGATGAAAAAACTACAGATTTAGTGTTTCCCCAGCTTATTTCAGTCTCACTTTGATCCCACTGTTTTCATCTTCCTATTCCTTCTTTTCGAAATGGCAATATTTGCCCTGTGCCCTTCATGTCAGCAGTGTTTTACTGTCTTTTATTTTTACAGGGGCTCACAATTAAGAGTTTGCCTTATGTCTCAGAGGAGACTTTTGACTTGGATTTTTTAGCAATGGAAATGTTAGGATTTTTCAACTCTTCGACATGGACTAAATGCAATTTGCACAAAAACATACATGAATCTTTTAAGGGCCGGGGAAGGAATGTTATAGTTTAGATCTAGATGTCCTCCTAATGCCTTATGGGATCATAGGAGGGACCTTGTAAGGTGATGGGATTATAGGGACATTGTAGCTGACTTGTTAGGAGGTAGGTCCTGGTTGGAACGGGGGGGGGGGTTACTGTGGAAGTAACCGGGAAAGGTTCCTCTCTTCCCTCCCTGCCTCCTGGATGCCATGAGGTGATCACCTTTCCTCCACACAGTCCCTTCCACTATATCCTTCTACCTGGTAGCTGGCTGACTATGGACTGAAACGTCTACAAACTGAGCCAAAATAAACCTTTCCCCTTTTGAGTTTGAGTATTAGGCATTGTGTCTCAGTGACAAGAAAAGTAAATAAGACACTCACTATATCGGACCCTTGTTTTCCCCATGTGAATGGCAGCTAGACTGCTGAATACTGGCTATCTGCCATTGCAATCCTGTTGTTTTGGTCAAGAATCAAATGACCAGCAGGCATGATAACAAGGGCATCCTAGACCAGCTTGATATTAACTTATCCCCAAACATGTGAAAATCCAAGACAAGACTAGCAGCACTGACTACTCAATCCACAGTTCATAAGAATAAGCTGTGCACATGACAAAACTATTCATCTATCCTGTAGGTTTGTGAACAAAAGTAAATGCTGGATCCTTGAGCTTGGGGTTGAGTAATTTTGGGTGATTATTACACAGAAATAAACACTGATATGGCTACTAATTTTGGATTCATTTCTTATTCATGACATCAAGGTTAAGCAAAGATTTTACTGAGAGAAAAAACTGGATAGTAGTACACATAAAATGATAAGCAATGAAGAGTATCATATCAAGAACATAAATTTTAGAAAGGATTATTATAGATGTATTGTCTTGACCAACATAGGTAATTTTGTATAGTCATATACTAATAATGCAAAATTAGTGTTGGGGATCAAACTGTCAGTGATATTGGAGAGCAGATATAGAAAGAAAATTTCTTGTGATTCTCTCCCTCACAAAAAAGAGAAATTTCCCTAGCAACTGAATCCATCAGATATTAGATAAAATGCACATTTAAAAAGACACCATTTGGGGATATTTCCTTCTACCCTGAGATTATTTTAATAATCTCTTTTTGTCTAGAAACATTAATGAGTAATATTGTGGCAAAATTCTTCTCTTCTTCTTCTTCTTCTTCCTTCTCCTCTTCCTCTTCTTCCTCCTCTTCCTCTTCTTCCTCTTCTTCCTCTCCTTCCTCCTCATCCTCTCCTTCCTCCTCTTCCTCCTCCTTCTCTCTCTCTCTCTTGCTGTCTCTCTCTCTCCCTCCCTCCCCCTGCTCTCTTTCTTTGTTTGGTTTAAAGCTAGAAAGATAGAAGAATATACTCAAATAGACAAAAACATTAAAATAGCAGAGACGTTCTTTCTCTCCCCTGCCCTAAGTTTCTGTCCACAGAGAAAATAAGTAACACAGAGGATTCTCTCCTCTCAGAAAAGCCTTCATGGGTAAACAGGTTGTTGCCATCCTCCTCTTCCCTGAGAAGCCATGAGTGCAACATGGGGGAAAGGATCTATCTTCCAGGGCATCAATGTACCTGCTGCTCTGCTCAAGGAAATCAGGGGCTCACTACACCAGTGGAATTCCCATACCACACACTTGAGGCACTTAACTGGCCGTTTGCTGAGATGAAGCCAGCTAATTGAATTTAAATTAATGATGTACATTTCTTTTCATTTAAGTTGCTAAATTGTATTTCCACATTTGATAGTCATTTGCTAAATCTTGGGAAAACATTGCATATATAATAATATGCTTAAAATTCCCTGTAGCATTAAGAAAAAAGCTAACAAGTTATATATGATTTACTCATTTGAAACATCTGTATTTTACAGAAACATTAGGATTCAGATGTCATTTAGGAAAATTATATCAGAAGCAAGTGATGAACTACTTCATTCCATCTTTCTCAAAATAGACTTGACTCACCTTGTTTAACAGAGTAAGAGATGTAGACAAATAAACAATATTTTCATGACAAGTAATTCTAGTTTTAAAATTAAATCAAACACAATGATTTTTCTTTTTCTGTTCTTCAAGTCTTTCTACCCTAAACAGTAGAGGTAAAAAATAATTTACTCACAGCCAACTAATTTGAAAAACTAAATATGTAATCTTTCTACAGCATAAAGGACTTGATTCTTTGCACTTTGCTAATTTGGGGAAAATGCATAAGGTTGCAAAAAATTAATGAAGAATGCTCAAAGCAGTTTTCTTGAAGTTTTCCTCATTATCCATATCTGTAATGAATTTATCACAAAACAAACATACACAAGATGCTAAATTTTGGTTTATATTACTTATAAGCATGCTTTTTACTCATAGTGGAACTAGCACTAAGCAAAGAAGACATAGGTTCTATCTGTCTACTTATTTATCTATCTATTTATATATCATTTGTCAGTATTTAGACACTTTTTTCCTTTTTCAGTTTATTTGTACATGTGAGTAAAACGTAATATTTACATTCTGGTGGGCAAATGTACATGTACATAACACATTTTAATTGCTTTTTTCAAACACTTGCCCTTCCCGAGCTACCCCTACTATACCAAATCTAACCCAAAGGTGTCATCCTTCAAAGACACTGAAACACTAAATTCTGGTTCAAATACAAGGAAAATTGGGAATTCGTGAACAACCAGATAGTGGTTTACTGCCTTTAGCTTCCCCTCTGGCCGTAAACAGAGACCTTGCCTCTTTTGTTTCCTATTGCACTTTTTTCATCCTGTACCTCACATACCATCACATGCCCTGGGGAACCTGGAAGCTTCTCTTCCTGGGTAGTTTAGGTCTTCGTGTCTCAGCTGGAGCTCAGAGAATTCTCTGAATTGGGCAAGCTGACCTGCAGAACAAGTGAAAGTGTGAAAGTGGCAAGCTGACCTGCAGAACAAGTCTGAGGACGAGGTGCCATGGAACGTATTGACAGGCTCCACTATTCTCAGGAAAAGCAGGAAACAATCATTTTCCTTTCTTATGACTTTCTAATACT
Source organism: Hystrix cristata (assembly GCA_004026905.1). NCBI lineage: Eukaryota > Metazoa > Chordata > Mammalia > Rodentia > Hystricidae > Hystrix > Hystrix cristata. The sequence continues at coordinate 44,122 of PVJO010000530.1, read as the reverse complement.
TGATTTTGAGTTTCTCATGGGACTCAACTTTACTTCCTGTCTTAAGATTTTGTGAAGTATTCTGCATTCTTATAAGTTTAAAAAACTGGTCTAAATGGGTCAAGAGGTTCATGTTTAAAGGTATGTGGTTATTCCAGAGTCATTTCTCTTGATTTTCAGGACCTTTCACTTCTTTATAAATCACTAGAGATGATCTTTTTCATCACTTTAAATTTATATCTTGCGATTTGGGATCAACATATTCAGGTGGGGCTTTCATGCAACATATTTATTACACTTATATCCAAGTAACTTTTGGCCTTTTCAAAATACAATTCACTCTAACTTTCAATAGAAAATGAAAGGACTTACGATCATTCATAAGTCCTATGATGCCTATTTGTTCAGGTGGCGGTTCTGAATGGACGTAAGGAGAAAGTTATATTTTAGAAACATATCTTGCAATGAATATTTATGGATAACTGTACAATGCAATTGTACTATATAGTAATCTTTTTCCCTGATCAACCTCAAATCAGTGCCTTGTAATGATCATGAGTTTGATAACTGAGGCTACCAATAAATATATCTAAAAAGCAAAACAGATGAAATAAACAATGTAGCTGCTTCCAAGTGTTGTACCCAGAGCAACTGGGCAGTGGTGATGTTTTGAGTCTGCATGGATAGACCACGCTCAGACACACTTTACGTAACTGTGGCATGGGTGTTTTGCGTTTTGCCAGCAAGACAAGACCTTCAGTTGTGGTCTCACTGAAGGACAGAGGTGACACTTCATTCTAGGATATATGTCTTGTTTAAACATGTTACAAGAAGATTATTTGAAGGGGAATAGCCAGGTTATGTACCCCATAAAAGTACAAGTGATTTACAAATATTTAACAAGGAAACAACTAATTATGCTGCCCTTTTCACAGAGAGGCCAGCTTCCGAAATGGTATAATCAATATGAGAATGTTAGCGGGAATACAGACTGTCAGCTTTTTCACCACCAAAAAATAAATAAATAACAAAAAATGTGGAAGTCTATAAATACAGTTGAGCCCTCTCCTTTAGCCCCCTAAATTTTGTGTATCTGATCACATAAGCCTATTGGTATTGGAACATTTGGTGTTTAAATTATTAGAGCATTATTTTCAAGGCCACTTGGGGATGTGCATTTAGCCAGAATTCAAGAGGAAATCTAAGAGAACTGGGAGGCTTCAAAAAATGCATCACTTATACACAAAATATAACAACAGTTTGTCTTCTGGGCCCTACTTTATAATTTTTGGAACATTTGCCTTTTTTTCTTCAAATTCACAAGAATTTGATTCTTGTGTGGGCATAGGACATTTTTTCTTATGATGTGTCCAATTACGTATTTTGAAACCTTATGATACACCTATATAAATGTAATGATATGGAAGTGTTAGTGGCTATTGCAGGACTCAGGAAAATTGACTGATGGGGAAATACCATACAAATACTGGGTCTCAGCACAAGGCAAGTAGGGTCATCTGACAGCTATGAGCAGCTAGGGCATCAGGGTCTGAGTTCCCAGCTCTGGCCACATAACTAGTCATGACCTTGGGCAAGACTCATATGCTGCAAATCCTTCATGTGAGGAATGAAGAAAACAACAGAACTCACTTCGTAGGCTCATAGTGAAGATTTAAGCAATACGCAAATAGTGCTGAAGACCATCTGTGTCATACAGGTAAGTATTCAATAAATACTAGCTGTTAGTACCAAATCAAACCCTTTCTCATTTGTAACCCATATTTTCCTACTGTTGCCAGCTTCTGGGTACAAATGGGGTCGTGTTAATAGTAATGGCTTCAAATTTCCTGGTATTTTCTAGTATTCTTCTAATCTTAGGAAACTAAACATCCCACGAGATCCACACATAGGTCCATCTCTCCACAGCCCCTACCTATATTCCCTGGGCTACTCACATGAGCTTATGGGTCATCTCCTACCTTGTGTGTTGGTGTTGGCTCAATTTAAAGCCCTCACCAGTGAAGCTTTGCTGCTTTAGCTGCCACCATTATCTACACCAGTCAGGCCAATGCCATGTATCCTGCCCCACTCCTGTTTCTCCAAAGCTACAACTTATCATGAATCAGAATGATGTCATGCCCTCTGCTGTCCTCATCACATGGGAGTTCCTCTGTAAAAAGTTATTTCCTCCACTCCACGACATATTTCCTTGACACTAAAATTTTTCTTTGCTAGCGCCTTCACTTATAGTTCCTCATAAAAAATGAAACAGATAACTTAATGTAAGCCCCATGCTTTCATCTCTGTCTTAGGCTTTCTTCTTAGGCATCTGCACTAAAATAATTTCCCCACACAACTCTGTAAGGACATTGGGTCTGTGAGATTCTGACCAATATACTAGCTGTTCATACATGCCTAGGCACTCTGAATACTAGCTCCAGTTCAGTGGAGTCTCCCCTCTGTGTGATACAAATAAAATGAAAAATTTCCACATTCCAACAGGAGTTTTACCCCATATGGTTTGAGGGAACATGACTTGACCCATAGCAAGTACCTGAACAATGTAATACTACTGATTATGACAGAATTCCTTGTGTTATGTGTTCAGAGATGGAAACTCATTGTGTCTGCACATAAAGCTCGAGTTGGGCTCCCTCTGATTTGTGGCTTTGTTTCAGTAGTTTGGGTTGGTTACCACATTTTACATTGTAGTAACTTTACTTTATTGCTACTGTCACAACAAAGCAAAGCAGCTATTATCTTATAACAAACTAAAGCTACATATCTAAACCGCTGCATCTAACCAAACTATAGTGCTATAACACCTAATTTACAGTTTATTCCAATTGCATGGACACAAGAAGCATAAAATAAAAATAAAAATATATATGAGTTTCCATTGGCTCATCTGGGCCTAGTGCTATGAAGTTTGGGAGGATAGTTATAAAACAGGCTCCAGGTTGCCCACAAGACTTCTATTTAGAACTAGGCAGCTGAGTACACATTGGGGCTGAGTTAAAATTGATCACATGGTAGATTGTCATCACACTCAGGTTCTCACACTTCTAGGCAGCCAGGCCAGAGTCTGCTCCTCTGGGATAGTGCAAAGAGTACAGAGATGGCTTTTCTGAGCTACAGACACTGTGCATAAGGGATTCCTGTGACCCCTGGAAGGTAAAAGATTCTCAAAGATAACCCAATAGGCCAACCAGGTAAGGGCTTGAAGGAGTATAAATACAAAGGCAGAAATGCAAAGCAGATTGTTTGTGCCCATACAGACACATACTGGTTTGTTTCCATGGAAAGGTGTGGTTCTAGCTAAAGCTAGGGATGAAAATAAAGATAGCTAAAGACAGGGATGAAAATAAAATAAATTAGTGATGAAGGCTTCATTCCTTTTATTGTTTTCACTTATGGGTTTTTGTGCACAAAACCGTACAGGTTCAGAATGGCTTGATCATTCCTCTTTCATCCGAGAGTAATATTTTATTCAAATTCAATCTTTCCAAAATTTCATGTGTAAGAACTTTCCAGGTAACATTATTTATTAATCACCTGCGATTTAGTCTCCTCCCTTTCCTAACACATCAGCCAAGCATCTCTTCTTCTGAGCTTTGGACTCCCATTACTTCACAAAACGTGGCTCGTACATGATCCAAGTGGTATCAATTTACCAGTCTGGATGAAGAGATGGAATAGATAAAGTGTAATATGGAAAAGAGGCAGAACCAATTGGATAAAGTGTTGCCATCCACTGAGAAAAAAGAATTTAGGAGACATACAGATTTGCGAGGTACACATCTTAGTTACTTTTCTCGTTGCTGAGACAAAATGTCCGACACCCAAAGTTAAGGGACTAAACCTTTATCTAGCTCACAGTTTGTAGAGGTTTCAGTTCATGGTTGGCTGGCTTCAAGGCGGGGTGACCTGGCAGAGGAGAAACGCTCATGGCAGGCAGAAGGCAGCAAGGCAGGCAAGGCACCATAGAAACTTCTTTCTGCACCTTACACCTTATCCAGGCTGCCGGGGTTAGGGCTGTGCTAAATCAATCAGTGGATTGATTTGGTAATTCCACACCCTTGATCCCAGCATGACACACTCTACATTCAGCCATCTCTGAAAAAGTCCATCCTATGACCACACGAGGCTTTGAGGGACATCCAGGCACAAACCATAACAGTGTGAGAGCTGGTTACTCCATTATTTCAGAACATCATGAACTATCTTTAGCATTTATAACTTAAATAGTTCCCCTCCAATAGTTTTACTATTTATATATTTTAGGCTAGCACAGTGGTTTCCACAGGTTAGTGCCCAGTAAACATTACTTACCATAGGAGCACTATTATCCTTAAATCAGGGCAAGAAAGGCTTCTGATATGCTTTAGATGGCAGCTTTTTGACCTTCCGTGGTCATACTCCTCTCTACAAGGTAAGGAAATTGCATGGCCATAGAAGTGGGTCCAAGCAGGTGCCCTCACTTCTAGACCATGCTCTGCATACCCCAGACTGGCCTCCAAGACTGATCTATAGTTTTCTCCAGGTATTCCTCTTTGCCACACCTTTCTCTGGGCAGGCTACACTGCTGGTAAGTGCATACACAGGTGTCAGGAGTGACCAAAATAAGCCAAATGAAGAACTATTTGTAGGGGAAAGATGTGGAGAAGTTTGGATGTAAAGACACGGATGTCCCACAAATCTAGTGTGAGAAGTAAGGGTGTTGTTGCATAAAGAACAATCGGGGGACTGGCTTTCTCTGTACCTCAAAGTTGTAGTAAGGAGTTCCAAAAAAATCTTGTAGTTTTAATTTTCTATCTGAAGCTCTAGGTTGTTAAAAATGAGTGTTTGCAAGGGAAGGTTTATGCAACATATTTTTGTCATATTTCATCGGTGTGACATAAATACTGTATTTAGATCTATGGTACATATACTAGTGACTCTGAGGATGGGCATAATGGGCCCATGCCCACTTGAGACGGGCATGACAGCTGCAAATGTAAAACCTCCTGAGACTCATTATTCAGTAAGTCTGAGTTGTGGAGAGAAATGTCGCGGATTCAGGAAGCAAGGAATGGTCATGGGAAGTTGGACAGCCAAGGAGACTCGGTTCCTTTCTCCTCAGTTATTTTGATGTCTCAGTAACTCAGGCCCAATCCCACTGAATCACTGATTTCAAGCTTAAATCTATTCTCTCTGATCGTATTATGCTAATTTTCCTTCTCATTATTTGAACGAATTACATCACAGTATTTGATTTTGTTTGTCTCTCTCCACCCTACCTCCTGGGTGTTATACTGAACTTCTTTGTGTTTTCATAAACTGCAACACACCCCCACATTCTGTCCATCATTTGAAGGATTAGAATATTTTGTTTTCCTTCAGTTTTTAGTAATTTCTGTATTTTTCAAATCCTAATTATTGTTTTGACTGTTTCTTATCCTCTCACCCCCTTCTTTTTCTAGCTTCTTCTTCTACTTTCTCATTTATGTATGGCTGAGAGTGATCTACATGGAAATGTAAGAATTGTCTTATTTCCTCAAACCTATGTGCAAAAATTCCCAAGCAAAATTACGGAACATTCCCAGGCCCTTCAGCGAGCCAGGGAAAGATCTCTATAAGGAGGTGAAAACATAAATGTTCATTCTCCCTGGCTTAGGACATGCTAAGGTAAAGCAGAGAGGAAAAGAGGAAGTGGTTTTTTGGGAATGTGGATGAAGAAGGCGGTGTGTTGGGAAAATCTTGGAAGGAAGGGACCATCCCTAACGTATGTCTGAGGTTCTGCGGAGAGTCACTGAGTTGGAGAATTGCTCTCCTTTCACTACACATCTGTTCAGTTGCCAGAGCGGAATGGACATAATGGTGATCATCAGGGCAGCTCTTACTAGAGCTCACCAACACTTACTAGAAAGCATCTGGCAGCTCACCCAGTGCTTCTACAGAGACGTGCGAGACAGCTCCTGCCCTCGCGATGCCTGGTGTTCCTGGGTACCAGGGTCCCACATAAGAAGGTAACATAGGTTTGAGCTGTTTCCTTAGAACAGGCAAAGGGCAAATTCCAGCCTCATCTGCCATATGGTGCTTGTTGACACTTATCCACAGGGAAATAAAGGGTATCACTCTTCTGCACAGACATGCCAACATGCATAAACGTAACAGCAATTTGCACTTAGCCTGTGGCATGCTAGCCCATAGTCCTTCTAGTTTCCCATATCTTCTGCCCCCCTCTACCAGCACACAGATCTTTGCCATACTATAGAGTAGTATCTCCAGCTCTAGAGATGATCAGCCCAATCTCTTAGTATGGTGGTTAAGCTTGCCCATATCAAAGGAGTAGTAACTCCTTTGTTCTTTTTTCTGTTTTAGTTAAAGGACCTAGCCAGTACACTCTTCTTGTCCTACTCACCCTACAAATAATGATATTTTTGAACTAGCCATATGACTTAGGCATACGTATATTTTCTTGACTTCGGGAAAACAAAGATTGTAGTAACGTTATAAACTTCCAAGTTGAGAGATCTTACACAATTTATTTTCATTTTTGCATCAAAGAATTCTTTTGATGGAACAAAAATTACCGTAAATTCTATTCTGTAATTGGATCTTATGAATAAGCCTCTATTTGACATGGTGCAATGCCTTATCTTCAAAAGACTGCATGTTCTAGAAGGGAAAGTGTAGACCTCCTGCAAACAGCAAATTCAACACTAGTTCTACAGTATTCAGCTATATGGCCTTGAATAAGTTTCTTAATGTCACTACTATTTTCCTCCTCTGTAAGATGATTAAAAGAGATACTTCTTTTGATTTTTGAGGAAAATGTTAAGTGATTATGTAAACACAGCTTGGTTCATATATGCTTAATGTATGTGAGTTTTCTATCCTTTTCCAACCCTTATCATGACCTCTTCTTGAACTCTTGAGAAGAAATAAAATACAGTAGTTAGTGAACAGGCCTTGGCATTAGGCTGGATCACTTTACTGTCCTGGGACCCTGAGCAAGCTACCTTATCTTTAAAATTTGAAATAATTGAACCCACTTTACAGGGTTACAAAATGAATGAAAATTGGTGATTATATAAAATGCTTTTCCATGAGTGCCTTTCACACAATGTCTGGGAAATCCTGGTGTTTTTGCCACACCACTTTCTTGCCATCTGTTGCCAGAGCTACCCAAGAAGAATGCTGATATGTTCTCTCCACAGGCTCTGTTCTCACCAGTCCCTGAGCCAGTCTGGACCCAAATAAAAGTTACTGTCGTCCCCTGTGATAAAAGTTACATGCCGCTGGCTCAGTAATCTTGAATTAGTCTGTAATAGGGAAAATATCTTCCTGTGTTCTAATCCCCCCTTAAAAATGTGTTTCCTCTATAGTCTTGTTTCCTCTTAGACTGTGTCCAATAGTGTAGTACTCAAGGCTGTAAGTAGAGACTTCTTCTCCTCTTTAGCATGACATGAGATTGAAAGCCAAGTTTAGAGGATCCAGCCATGCTAATTTGAGTTAAGAGAATCCAGAGGGAACAGGAAAGAGCAGGGTTGAGGTCAGGGAACTGAATCTTTCTACCCTTGGTGATGGTAGAAAGAGAAAGATCGTGATGTGTGGAAAAGAAGGTTGTTAGATATAATAGAACAAGATAACCTCTCCTTGGACCTCTGTTTTTAGATGTGTTAGAGAAATATAGGGATTATTGTAAAAAAGAAAGAAAGAAAGAAAGAAAGAAAATTTACCTAGGTAACCAGTTTGTCTGTAGAACAGACCACCATTTGGTTATTCTTCTTGTCTATCTGCATCCTTCTACCCTAATCTTACCTTATAAACTTTATATCCAACTATTTGAAAGTGACTTTGGTTGCCTTAACTGGTTAGGCAGAGAATAATTCTTCAATTTATCATTCATGGGCCATTTTTATGTCCTGTGTGCTATCCATGGAAGAGACCCAGAAGTTGCCTTATCTTCCCTGGGAAGAATTTAGAAGGAATTTAGGTTGAGCTCCAATGGGATTATGGTAATATTTCCTATGCCAATAGATAAGACAACCTTTAGCAGAGGCTGAGCATAAGCCATTGAACAATGGGAAATAGAAGGAATAACAGAGCCAGAATAAATTCAAGTTGCCAGGAAAAGGTATAAGGTTCTGATAAATCCAAGAGAGATACTGACTTACACCAGCACCAGACATCACCCATGACCACCAAGGCCAAGATGTATTTCTGTACATGCCCACTTTCCCACTCCTTATGTTATTTCATTTCTTATAAAAATTTAACATATGACCTGAATTCAGACAGATCTGGGGTCTGATGTTAGAATAGCAATTATTTACATTTTTCCTAAAAGTGTAGGAGATATGCTCAGTCATCAAATTTATGACGGCCATGACCACTGTAGTTTTGATTAGACTTTGGGAATTGGTGCTGATTTCCTGCTGAATGCCAATGAGAACTGGCCCAAAGGGGGAAGGATATACAGTAACTGGCCAATGGTCTGGACTTTCCCACAGCTAGCAGCAAAGTAGGAATTGACAAACTGACCAGGGGACATTAAACTGATTTTAATGAGATTAAACTGATTTTAATAACTACAGGGATTTTATCTGAGTGAGATTAAACTGATTTTAATAACTATGACTGAGTGAGTTAGCTATGGTATTCACTTGTCTCAGTCTAGCCCTGAATAGAGACAGCACTTAAGCTGAGTATTAAATAAAGGACAAGATTAGAATGCATAACAACTAGAAAACAGGAGCAGTAAACTTATTTATTGTAGAGTGGATTCATGTCTTCCTAGACCTCTATGCCCTAATCTCTGAAATTTTGTGTAGTTCACATAGCAGTGCTTGCTGGGCTCATTGGCCAAAGAGAAAAGTTTTAACTAATGTGGCGTCTTCTTCAATAAGGCTTTCCATTACCTCAGCCAGCCTCCGGAGTGTGGTGTAAGGCTGAAGGGTCTATGCTGTGGAGACAAGCAGGCTTGGGCTTGTGTGCTGACTTTGTCCCTTATTGACCATGAGCCTTTGCTGAATTTATGTATTATTCCTAGAAAGTCTTAACTATCCTCATTTTAAAATGGGAATAATTCCATCCTCATGTAGAGATTTGAGATAACACCTGTGAAGCATCTATAATCTGGGAGGGACTTAGTAAAGGGTAGTTTTGATTCCTAGTACATTGGTTTTGTCTTCCTTATTGCAAAATTGGTAAGAAAATCCATTCCTTCTGCTGCAATGTGGCTTTTCCCTCTGGTTTTGGGATAGCAGATCTGTACCTGATGCTCTCTTGGCATACTCTAACATTATCTGGACTGATAACTACCCAATTCTTTTTCCTAAAAGATTTGCCAGGACTTGATTGAAGATGGGTTTCCATGACCCTGAATTGGTTGCTGTGGTAGGGAGTTTGTGGAGCTTTTGTACCATGCAGTAGACTACAGTGGCTACTGATTTTGCCTGCCCATCATACTTTTCTACCTTTGTTCTTTGAGTAAAGTCTCCCCCTTTTAGCCAGAGGATTAGAATGTGACCCGAACCGGCTGTTCACAGTACTTCTCTTGACCAGTGTTCTTTATGAAAGACATAGTCATATGACCGAAGTTGGACTAGTTGACGCACTGGGAGAAAAACAAACAAACAAACAACTTTGATTCCTAAGAAATTATCAAGCTAACCCTGTTTAATCTGGTACTTCCAGAAGCCATTTCTTTGCCATCTGAAGGGAACCTTGCTTTAGTATTAAGAGCTAAGATTAACTGAATGCTAGCTGTGTACAAGTACAATTGTAAGAGTTTTATTTGTCTTATTTCAGTTAACCCTCATGATGCTCTTATATATCACATTATAATCTATTAGTCAGATGAAAAATTCAAGCATAAAGAGGTAAGGAAAGTTGCTCAATGTCACAAAGATGGAATGTAGCAGAGATAGAATTTAAATTTATGCAGTCTGTGTTACTATTCTCTAGGCCAGTGGTTCTTCACATGGTACTACTTTTTCCCTAAGGGGACATATAGAGATGTCTGGAGATACGTGTGACTGTTGAAACTTGGGAAAGAGGTGAACTGTGTCTAAGATGTAGAGGCAGGAAGCTGCTAGCCCTTCTGCTGTGCACTGGACAACCTCCCGCAGTATGGAATTGTCTAGCCCAAAATGCTGATATTAGCAAGCTTGAGAAATCCTGCTGTAGACTCTTCAAGTGCCCAACAAATGACAGACAGGCATGAGAGAAGCATGGAAATCATACTGGTGTTGGTCCTTACGGATCAAAATTCTGTGTGCTGTAGGCTCAAAATCTCCCCAGCTAACTAAGTCAAAATATTCTCTTCATTTTAAATTTGACTGAGGCGTCCTCTTGGGTTGCGATCAGGAGACTCCTGACCAATAAATACACAAAGCCCTTTCCATTTCTGCTCTAGTCAGAGACATTTGCAGAAACATGTGTGATTTCTATGCATACTATAAACTGTCCACTGCTGACCAGAAAGACTACAGTGAGTGTTTTTCTCTATACATATCAAGATACTTAATTAGCACTTTCAGAAAAAAGTGAGACTGATGAGCTAGAAGCTATCACACTTATCACACAGGTCAGGGTAGAAATGATCTTCAACAGTGTTTTCCTCTATCTTTAATTTACAAATTAAGATTCAGTGAGATGTACATTCTTAAACATTTAGACTTAGAGGCAAATCCATGTTTATCACACTTAATTCAGGAATCATTTTTATGTATTTTCCTTTTCCTTTCCTTGCGTCCACTTTGGAATTTGTCCTCATTCTTTGTGAATATGAATAGACATTAATAACTGCATGGCTGTGTGACTGAAGGTCACCAGTCTTTCTTTCTTCCTTTCTTTCTTTCTTCCTTCCTTTCTTTCTTTCTTTCTTTCTTTCTTTCTTTCTTTCTTTCTTTCTTTCTTTCTTTCTTTCTTTCTCTCTCTCTCTCTCTCTCTCTCTCTCTCTCTCTCTCTCTCTCTCTTTCTTTCAATTAAATGACTACCAACCCTTAGAAACAATGAGAAAGCTGAAAAATAATAATAACAAAAAAAGTCCACATGTAAAACCTAGTTAACCTGAAAATTCAGGAAAAGTGGACTAGACCTGGAAAGTAGCACCAAATCTCCATTTCTGTGTGTTTACATCAACTACCAATGTACTGAATGCTAATATTTATTTTAAAGCTTCATACTTAAGACATGCTGCTATGTATTGGATGTGTCAGTTGCTTATGGCAATAAAGCATACATGTTGACACTTAACAATAATAAATCTCAGAGAAAACCCCTTTTTTCATATGTCAGGGTATTTTTTTAGGTCTAGATCCTTCATATACAGAAATTATAAAACATTTTCTTAAATAAACCCAATCTTAAATAATTAATTGAACTGGACCAAGAGATGGAAGGAGGAGGAAGGGAAAGGAGGGGAAGGGGCTATAAAATTTTAAGACATGTTATGTACATGTATACCAGCTCCCCACAATGAATGCAACTATTATGTAGTGCAAACATGTACTAATAAAAATTTTAAAACAAAGAAAATTTTACATGATTTTAATTGTATTCTGTGGGATCTGTTGCTTTAAAACATTTTGGATTGTCCACTGAAGCTAAAACTTATTTAATTTTTATTATTAAGGCCTTTTGTCTGATTAAAATAAGTAAGTCTTTAGAATCTCTGTCTTTTAATGGATATACTAAATAATTATCAAATAGACTTCTTTGGGGGTTAAGGAGAAACTAAAAATTAAAAAAATGACTTTGTGTGGCACCAGGGACTAAAACTGTGGTTGCCACTGATATTAAAATCAGAAAGTTCTCATGAATGTCAACCATTGAATTGATCACATTTTGTAGATGTTCTTATATTTTCTTTCTAATTAATTTATACTTCTTTTTTAATCAATAATTTTCCTCTACTAAAGCAACTTTGGAAAACATGTCTCTCATTTTCCTTGAACTTTGCTAGTACAAATGATATAATCCACTAAAACACATTTCTCTTAAAACTGGAAAAATTTTATCAAGGTGGCCAATGATTACTTCTTAAGCAAACTGAGAGAGGGCAGCATGACAGAGTAGAAAATGCCTAGCTGTGGGTCATACTTCATAGTTGTGTTCACTGGAAAGTTAAATCTCCAAGACTCAGTTTCTCCCATTTGTAATAAAACATTAATGTTTCTGGCCGTGGTAGACTAGCTAGGACTAGACTCACCCTGCCTGAAATCAGCTGGCTAATTGGACAAACTATATGAAATAACTGCTTTCAGATGTTTGACAAAAGGCAAAGAACTGTGATCTCTGAGAAAAATGAAACAAGCAAGGTAAAACCTACAATCACTTTGGCTCTCTACCTGGAGCCTTATAATGTGCCACAGGAAAGAGGGAAAATGAAAAGAGAAAACAGTCTTGTCAGTGATGGGACGAGACAGATTTTGAAGGAGAGGAGGACAAGGTGGCTAAAATCCGTGATGTAGAACCATACAGAGGAGGGAGCAACATAGAAAGGAGCTCCGGGAATCTTGGGGTTCTTGCTGCATCTCTGGCTAGATATTGTAGAAGAGGGTGCTATAAATATTCAACAAAGAAAAAAATCACTGGAATACTGTGACCCAAACAATTCTCAGAATTTATACAGAGCTGGAAGACATGCAGGTTTGCACCAACCAGATTGGAGAAAAAATTTAAACATCAGGAAAGAAAGAGGTGGGTATAGACTATAGACCTTAAATCAATTTAAACAAATATTAGGACAATATTATAAAAATTAAGCCAACAAAGTTGACAACTTAAATGAAATTGAAAAGTCAATTTTTAAAATTTTATTTTAATGGTACATTTTAGATGTACATAGTGATAACATTCATCATAGGGGATTTGTACCTGTACATGACATACCTTGTTGCCTCTTTTTTTCCCATTCCCCTCCCCTCACCCCTCCTCCCTCCCTATTTATAAAAGCTTTGTTTCCATTTTTTCCTTCCATTTCTTATTTCTTGTGTCCTCTGTTCTGTTCTGCCTCCCTTGTTCCATTTTCCATTTGGACATTTTCTTCCCTTTCCCAATTGAAAAGTCATTTTAAAGACAGAAATTAACTAAAACTGATTCTAGAATGAATAGAAAGTATAAATAGTAATATATGTGTTAAACAAATTGAATTAATAATTTTCAGATGTTACCAAAATAAAAATTTCAGACCCAGATAGCTTTACTGCTGAATTATATCAATCGTTTAAGAAAGAAGGTATATAAATTTTACGTAAACTCAGATTTTAGCGGTGAGAACATTTCTCAATACTCTGTTGCCATCATGGCCACGACACCAAACAAGACAAAGACATCATAGAAACAAACAAACAAACACTACAGATTAGTATCCTTCAAGAGCACAGATTCAAAACTAAACAAACAAAAAAATAGAGCTGTGTTATGTACACATGCCAGTTTCTTACAATGAATATAATCATTATGTACTACAAACATGTACTAGTAAAAATAAAAATAATAAAAACAAAACCAAAAACCCAAAGCGCCTATACAAAATTTTACACATCTAATCCAGCAATTATATAAATTTATATTAACACGATAAATTAGTGAACGTTCTCTCCAAAGTGCAAGTCTAGTTGAATATTCATCAGTCATTAGAAAATCACCATATTACCAGAGTAAGTAAATTGTGTGGGTTTATATAGGTGATAATCATAACAGGTGCAGAAAAAACATTACCAAAATTAAACATCTACTCATTATATAAGCAGCTGACAAAGTAGGAACAGAAGGAAATTTCCTCAACCTGATAAAGGACACATCAAAATATCTACAGGAACATTTTCCACAATGGTGAGAAAACTATCTCCCTACCATTGAAACTAAGCACACATATCCATACTCATTATTTCCACTCAACGTTATTGTCAGAGGCCTAATCAGTTCAAGAAAAAAGAAAAGAACAAAGCACAGCACCCCCACATGTACCCTCTTCCCCATTAAAAACATAAAAGACATACATATTTTGAAAAGAAGGAGACTGCTTTAACAATTTTCCTTTCCCAAAAAAGGAAAATTGTTTTTATTCACACATGATTTCATTGTATAACTAGTAAATCCTAAGAATCTACCAAAAGGTAACTCTACTACAAAATACTTAGTAAAGATTTTTAAAAAACTCAATATAAAAAAAACAATCATATTTTCAGACCTAAACAACTATAATTTATAATTTCAAAACCATGAGATAATTAGGGATAGATTTATAAATACATGTATGACTTACATACTAAAAACTACAAAATATTGGAGATAAAAATGAAAGGAAATTTAAAGAAATGGAGAGATATGCAATTTTCATGCATTAAAATGATCAGTAGAATTTATATGTGACATATCCTCAAATTGATTTATAAATTTAACATAGTCACAATCAAAACCATACCCGGGTTCTTTTGGTAGTAATTCCTAAGATTTTATGAAAATTTACATAGAAATACAAGGGTTATAGAATAATTTGAGCAATTATGAAGTAGAAAGATAATATTGAAATGCTATTTTAGCTCAGCCTACCATAACAAAATGACACAGACTAAGTAGTTAAAGAACAGAAACGTATTTCTCACAGTTCTGGAGGCTGAAAAGTCAGAAATTAAGGTACTATTTGATAATTTTCTCTCGTGCACTCTCTTCCTCTCACGTAGACAGCTGTTTTCTCACCATGTCCTCACAGGGCAGAGGAAGAGAGAGAGGAAGAGAGGAAAAGAAGGAGGGAGAGGGGGAGGAGCTGGGAGTGTGTGTGTGTGTATATGTGTGTGTGTGAAAGAGAGAGAGAGAGAGAAAGAGAGAGAGGGAAAGAGACATGTCTTTGGATTCTTTCTTATAAGGACACTAATCCTACCAGATTACTTCCTCGCCACTTAACCTTAATTACTCCCTCATTCCAAATGCAGTCACAGTAGTGGATTGAGGGTGAAGACTTCAGTGTATAAATTCTGAGAAGACATTATTGAGTTTATAGCCCTTACCATACCTGATTTCAAAATTTAAACCTAACTAAAGTAATTGTAATTAAAGAAGGGTGATATTGACTTAAACATATAGACCAAAAGAACAGAACAGTCTATAAAGCTATACATGTATGGCTAGCTTCCTACCATGTGGCCAAACTAATTTAATGGGTGAAAGACACTCTTTTTAACAAATGTTAATATAAGAACTTGATATGCAAATAGGAGAAAAATTGAAACATTAACTTTGCATTACATTGTTTATAATGTTTAACTCAATGTAGATTATGGCTGTCTGTCTAAAAACTAAAACAATAAAATTTCTAGAAAGGAGCATAGGAGAAAATCTGTAAAGTTTGGAGTGAGGTAAAATATTCTCAGGGCGTACTCATCCATGAAAACACTGAATTTTATCAAGATTTTAAAAATTATTTCTATTTTAAAACCCCATTAAGAAAATAAAACATCAAATCATAAAGTGAGAGAAAATATTTGTAATTTATATATCTAAAAAAGATTTTATTCAGAATGTAAAAGGAACTCATAAATTCATGGTATATACACTAAATTCTCAATTTAGTTTTGTTAACAATCAAAAACTTGTAAAAGACTAGAACAGGCATTGCATGAAAGAAGATATGTGAATGGCTAGTAAGTACAGTACACGAAAAGATGTTCTACATCATAATCATCAGAGAAATGCAAAAACCACAATGTGGCAACATCACATGTCCACTAGAAAAGCTAAAAATAAAATAAAATTTGAAAAACTGACAAGACCAAATGTTATTGAGGATGGATGTGGAGCAACTGGAATTCTTGAACATCAGATGGGAGCGTAAAATTTTATCATCACTTTGGAAAACAGTTTGGCAGTTTCTTAGAAAGTGAAATATACATTTACCATATGACCCAGCAATTCCACATTTAAGTGTTTATCCAAGAGAAAATGTATCCACACGAAAACTTGTACATGAATGTTCATTGCAGCTTTATTCATCACAGTTGAAAACTGGAACTAACCCAAATACCCAAAAACTTGTAAGTTATGAACAAATTGTTGTTTATCTGTACAATGGAATACTATTTGGTAATAATAAAGAATGAACTGTGTGGTGAACCATGAAAAAAACATGAATGAATGTCAGAAGACGTTATGCTGAGTGACAGAAGCCTGACACCACACACACATTGTATGATTCTATTTATAAGAAATTCCAGCACAGGCAAAATTAATATATACTGATAGAAAGCAAATCAGTGGTTACCCTAAACAAAAGCGGGATGGGGGAGTAGGGAGTTAAAAAGGACCATGCTCATCCTGAGAAGTTCTTGGGAATTTAGGATTTTGAGTAGGGTGTTTGTTACATGGGTATGTACATTTATCAAATCATTGAACAATACACTTACAATAAGTTTATTGTAATCTATAAAGTAGCTACCACAATAGAGATCATTAAATATAATGCTGCAAATATATAACTAAGAAATATTGGAAGATTGAATGTTGTAAGGTGTACTCTTATAACAGAACTCTGCTTAGCACTTAATAGCTTTCAAAATTCCTTCCCTTTCAGTGAATTCAGAACTTCCTAATATTAACATGTTAAAGTATTTCCCATTTCTCTATATGTGTAATAGTGATTATTTTAAGATAAATAAATTTTAATTGGTAAGTATTCTTGGGTATTGGTGTTTTCAGCGCCTAGATACATTTTGGTAACCATTTGTAAGATAATGTTATTTAATTGCTTCCTTTTGAGAACTAATAGAAATTAGACAATCATATATTGTATCAGAGCTGACTGAATTAACATAAAGAACTGAGGTACGGTTTGGGGAAGTGGGGTATAGCAAAGAACATTGGCTTGAGAACGACAACCCTGTTTCTTTGGGCTAAATGATGATTAGATTATTAGTCCACACCTAAACTAACATTTTATGGATCCTGCTTTTGAAAAAGTGGAGGAATTTTATGTTACCCTGAATACAACCCAATGTGATTTAAATAAGACCCAAAGAATATACCACATTTAATTATCTGCACAGAATAGTCTGTTTTGGCATTAAAAGTTTAACTTCTTATTTCATATAACAGGGAATAATTAATTTGTTATTTTCTTTTTGTCATTATTTCAGAAACTTTTATTAATGTTGATTCTTTGAGATCAGAAGACCAAGGAAATGGATACTTTTAGACATACAAGGAAAAGGAGTGTGTGCAGCCACATGCCACATGGACTATCATGTGAAGTGCTCTGCCCCTGACACTAGCTCACCAGCTTTACCCTGTACCATCGCCGCCCACATCATCTCTCCTTATGTTTCTTTATGCCCCTTGGTCATTCATTAAATCTACCAGATCCCTAGATTCAAGTTCTGAGGATACCTTTAAGTTATCTCTTTCTTCCCACCACTTTATTGCATATGGGTCTTTGACAAAATCCTTTACAACATTTCTTATATAATCCCTTTAACATCTACTGCTTTTGCTCTCACCCTAGATTAGCCTCATATTTGTCTGTAATACACCAACCATATTTTTCATTCTCCATATTCTTTTGCACACATCAGCACATTGTTTACGAAATGTCAATTTCTGCCTTGCCTGGTGAATAAGGTACACTCCTTATTGTGACAAGCAACTCTCCACAGTACCAGCCTCTCAACTTTATTTCTTCCTGCTTATTTTGTAACTATATGCTCTATTCTAGTTTTTCAACATCTCCTATGTACATCATATAAGTTTCTGCCTCTGATCCTTCTAATGCAATTTTTAGACAACATAAGTAGACTTTACCGTTTTATCAAAGACTACAACTATATTGTTATATTAACCGTTCCAGAGTTTGAAAGAGCATACAATCTGGCTATAGATATTTTAATAAGAATAGCACTTGAAGCACCTATACTAAAGACTCATATTTTTTTTTTAATGTATTTGGGAGTGAATCTAGGACCTTCACACTGAGCTACATACCAAGCCCAACTCAAGCTGGGTTCAAACTTGTTATCCTCCTGCCTCAGCCTCCCAAAATGTTGGGATTACAGATACATGGCACCATGCCCAGCTAAGACTCATCATTTGGATGAGTATGGACTTCTGTAACAGAAATACTCATCAGTAATGTATAGAAACACATACATATTTCATACTTGTAGATTCTTTTAAGAAGAAAGCATGGGTTATGCAAATTACCCATGGGTTATGCTTTCAAGGAGAAAGTGATATGCAAATTACTAATAATATAAGCTTGATTTATATCAGTGTGCTTTCGATAATCTTTAAATGTTGCTAATTTCTAGCAGTCTTCCAAAATAAACGAAAACTACCATTTAAACATGTATTTTCTAGTTGCCAAATACAAGGTTGGGTTCTTATTTTATTTCTCATTCTCCTTAGTGTATTGTTGAAAAGTGATATTCATACCCATTAGACAAATGCATTTGGGATTGTTGCAGTTATATATAACACATCAACACCTGCTTGTTTCTTCTCATTAAAAATGTGATATGTACTGAGATCTGGTAGCATTTGAAAGGGTGAAAATGCATATCAAAAGCAAATCAGAGATTTTGTAAAAGAGCAATGGTGCAAACCTCTGAGAGTATCACTTCTTGAAGATGATGTATTGAAATCTGTCCTTTCTGTGAATTTTTGTGTGCAGCCTCTTTAACTGGCGAAGGCTCCCTCTCCTAGCCTGATGGATTTTTAATGGATGTGTTGGGGAAACTGGTATAGGGCTTTAATTTACGCGACCTTTCTAGTGAAAGGTGAATAATGAGAATATCCAACAAACATCTTTTTGACTGCCACATCTTATTTCACATCATTGTGGGATTCATTTAAAGGAGACTGGGTCTGTGTTGGCATCTCAAATTTTCAACAGCCTCAATGTCTCCAAGTATCCAAAACCTACTTGAAATTTTCAAGATGATACAATTGAATAAATGAAGTTGCTCCCGGCAGAATGAACAGAATGTCAAGAATTTCCACATTTTTAGAGTAAAATTTATAGTTCACATTAAAACAAACAATATAAGACATATATCTTATATATTATATGCATAATGTCTTATAAGATATATATTTTATACATTATATATATTATATATAATGTTTGCTATAATGGAACAGATTAAAAACAGTGTTTTTACAAAATATTGGTTGTCTTGCTTACACAAGGAGAAACAGATCAGTGATCACTGATGGAGGTTACTCATGACATAGTTTCATGCTTGAATCATATTTGATCAAACCAAAATGTTTTTCATTTTAATTGATACAGATTCTTTGCATGTGGTTTTCTCCAACTGTATCCTTTCAAACATGATGATATGATCCATGAATTGGTTATAACTAATGCTGTCTTTAGAAATGTGTTCATGAGTTAGCTGTTCATCTTTTCTCTTACACTTCTTGATAAGATAAACATTTCTTTTCACCTAGCTTGTTTTCTCTTGTTTAAAGTGTTCAGGGATACAGGCTAGCTAAAAGTTCTGTTAAAAAATTTTTAAAGTACCGAGAGGCACAGGAAAGATTTTGTATTAGGCAGAGTCAGAGGGGCAGGCTGACCACTGAAACAAACAAATCTGAGCAACAGGACACTATAAAGCCACTTCCTGCTTATGAGAGAATGTAAGGAAATCTTTGGTCATCAGTCAGAAATAAGGTTCCTTCAACATGGAGCCTCTCCTGACTTGTAGATTCTTGAAGACTTTTCCATTAAACCAGTAGATGGAGAAAGTCAGGGTAAGAAACACTTAGGGAGTTTTTAGGTACCACGACACTGAACAGACCTCAATCTGTGATGCTGACCACAATTTAACTGCGAGGGGGGCTGAGAAATAGAGTCTAACTGTGTGATCAGGAGGGAAAAGGAAGCCATCTGGTAGATAACTGAAAGTCCTACGTGAGTTGACATGATAGTTTCTGAACGACAAAGCAAAACTCAGGGACTCAAATGAAAGCCCAAATCTAAAATTGCAGCCTTCTCTGAGAGCCTGTGTAGGACGGTTATTTACTGAACTACTTGGGTGGGGGGGAGAGAATGAATGAGGTTTTCTCCCACAAAATAATGGATGCTGTTAATGAGAAGATCATAAAGTATCTGGGCGTGACTTCACTTTCTTCCTCCATTTTCACTTTGATCGGCAACCACATTTACTGAGTCCTTGAGCTCTCAAGGCTAAAGGCAATATTAATCTTGAGGGTGAAGATATCTGTCCCTCAAGCCGAGAGTCCTAGAGGGTCAACCATATAATTAAGACATTTCCAAACTAAGAATCATGTTATCTTCATAGTAATAAGTAAGGCTGCTGTACCAGAAGTCACAGAGCTGGTGGGAAAAAAAAAATGGGGGTCATTCTCCTTTAAATAAAATGTGGCATATTTTCTACTAAAAATGAATTTTTTTGAAATAATAGGTAAGCTGTCCTTGTTATTCATAAACATCTTATTTATGCATCTTCATTGTTGTGATAAATTAGCTGGGTTTGTTTTATATTTCCCTACAGTTTACTTTAAATAATCCTTCACAGTCGTTCACCACAAGACCACATAAGGTTCTTTTTTTAATACCTAGAATGCTGAAATAGCATTTCGAGCACAGACTGTAATGCATAACAAGTATATGATTTCTTCTTAGGAATGCCGTGCAAAAACTTGTTCTTCTCACATTGTCTGTTTTTAGTTTAATTCTTTATAGCTGCTCTGTATTTTCAAGAGTGATATTCTTTGACCTCACGATTAGACGCCACTTCAGGTTTCCTTCCCCTATACACACCATCATCCACATGCTAAAATAACTATCTCCAGAATTTTATTGCTATGAAGTACTCCCCACTTAAATGAGATGATTAACATGGACCATGACACGCCTTTGTTCCCACCGTAACCATCTCTAGTTTTTCCATCAGACCCGCTAAGTCTCTCCAGGGGCATCATTTATCCTGCCCACCCACCCCACCAAGTCCTTGAATACTGAGTCTGCAGGACAGAGTTTTGCTTCTAAATGGCCTAAGTGCTGATTTCTAATTCCTGTGTACCTCCAGTCACACAAAGTCCACCAATCTCACAGCCATCGTCACTATCAATACATACACGCCCTACTTCAGTCATGATTATGTACAATGCACTTGTTAAAGAAAGGTCTTTGAGGTATTTGACTTATTGGTGTCTTACTTTAGGTCTGTCCTCTTATGCTGCAGACCTGATTGACACAGAAGAACCCAGAAATATGAAAGTGCTTGTTCTTTTTACTTAATCTCAATGGAAAATGTAATCATTATATACTCTAAACATGTACTAGTAAAAATAAAAAAAAATGCTTTTTCATCTTTTTAATTTTGTCCATGAAAAAGGTATAGAGAATTATATAAAAGCATTTATTCAGATAACTATGTTGAGGACAAATTTAGTGCAGGCTACAATGAGAACTAGAACCTGACTCGGAGTTCACTGTCAAGTGGGAAGAGATGCCGTGCTCCGACGCATCGTGCAACATGGGGGAGGTGATGAGGACTGCTGCAGATTCACCCATCAGGACACAGTCCTGACTCATACTTCTCTGCTTTCCCCTGCTGTCCCTTCTGCCCCAAAGGACATTCTCCCCATCTTCCTGAGGCACTAGTCAAATGGTTACATCTTGTATTTAAACATCTTTATTAATGCCTCACCTTTTCTGGAAGAAGTACTTCCTCCTTTGTGCCTATACTCATCTTTCTACATATTCTAAAATATCCACATCATCACAAGAAATCCTAACCATTGGTTTATATATCTCCTTTCCATGTTAATCCTTAAATATGGATCACTTATTACTCAATTTTATATCATTGGTGCCTAGCGGGGTGCCTAGAAAATAGCTCTCGAATGTACAGCAGCATTAAATGTAAATTTTATATTTGTATTTTTACAGATCTTACAATAATGTACATTAAGTTTATTTATGTGTACACATTAACAAATCCCATATACTTTAAATATATTTACACCTAAGTAAGGTTTTTAGCTGAACAACAAAAATTTTCAGGAGAAATCATGGAATATTTATAGAAGGGATAATATTTGGGAAGAAAGGAAGGAGAAATATACCCTGAGGAATGAGAACAGTGTCATTCCTGGAGACACTGTTCTGCACATAGGCACAAAGGCACAGAGAAATGGAACACATAGTTAGGGCAAAGATTCAAGATGTCAGAGTTTCATAAGCATATGTTAGGCGATAGGAGACATTAATCAGTGAGATGGCTAAGAAAGATTTTTATACAGCAACACCTATAGAGAGATCGTATTTCTAAGCATTGGCATTTAACAATTCTTATTTAAAGTAGACCTTATTTTTTATAATAGTTTTGGTTTACAGCAAAACTCAGTAAAAGGCACTGAGAGTTTCCACATCACCTCCGCCCCTAAACAAGTATGGCCTCCCCCATCATCAATGTCCCCCACCATAGCAGTTCATTTGTTACAACTGATAGATTCACGTTGACACGTCATCATCACTCAGTCTGTAGTTTATATTAGGGATCAACTGTTGCTTTTGTGTGTGTATAATGACATGTATCCACAACTGCAGCGTACAGAACAGTTACGCTGACACAAAAATCCTGTGTTCCACATACTCATCCCTCTCCTTGCCCTAATCTCTGGAAATCATTGATTTATTTACTGTCTCCATGGCTTCGTCTTTTCTAGCATATCATACAATGGCAAGTGTAGTATGTAGTCTTTTCAGATTGGCTTCTTTCACTGAGTAATATTTAAATACTCTTCACTACTTCTCAAGTGTTAATTGCTATTTATATTTGGTGCTCGATAATATTCCATTGTTTGGATGTACCACAGTTTATCCATTTATTTCCAAGGACATCTATCTTGGTTGCTTCCAAGTTTTGGCAATTAAGAATAAAGCTGCTATAAACACCCCTGTGCAGGTTTTTGTGTGGACATAAGTTTTCAACTCCTTTGGCTAAAAACCAGAGTATGATTTCGGGAGCATATGGCAAGATTATGTTTAGTTTTGTAGGAAACCACCAAATTGTTTTCCAAAGTAGATGTGCCCTTTTACATCCCTACCAGTAATGAAAGTACAAGTTTTCTTGATATTTTCATAACCTTACCGGAATCTAGTATTTTCAGAGTTTCAAATTTTGGACATTTTAATTGGCATGTAGTGGTGCCTTAACTAAAGTCACTGGACCCATTGGAATCTGAAACGTTTTCCACAGAAAATAAGCATAGTTTTAAGAGCAGGTACTGTTGTTATTTTGAATTCTTAGACTGCTTAAATTGTCTAAGGAATCCATACAACAATCTTGGTTGGACTTTGCCCTATTGATATGGAGAATTATGCAAGGTTGTGATATTGCCTTTGATTTCAGAGTAAATCTGAAACTAGTTCAACAGTTCAGTTAATGGAGAAGAGGCTAGAAATCAGGTCATTAGTTGAGTCTGGGCAGTCACTCAGAGTGGAACCATTTGGTCTAAACATTTTAGAAACGCAATCATGTTTGGCTACAGATACTTTGCATTGTTTTATCTCTATGGCTCCAATCTTTTGGTTTCTAAATCTCTGTCTTTGATCATAAGGACTAGAAAGTCCCCTGTCTGTTGTGAGTAAAGACATCCTTGATGAGGACCTGAGGCTACTGGCCAACAGCTGGTGAGAAACTAGCTGCCATTAGCCCTGTTGCGTGAGCCACTGTGCATGCCGATGCCCCAGCTCGAATCAAGCCTCCAAAGAGTCATGTTCCTTTGCAGGAATATTACCTGCCACCTCTTGGGATTTTCTCAGTGGGAACCATTCATGTGAACTGCTTCCAAAATCCTAACCTACAAAAACGGAGATAATAAGTGCTTCTTGGTCTTATCTATTAAGTTTTGAGGTGATCGGTTATGCCACAGTACATAGGTAACAAGTCCCCAGCATTCTTGGCTTTTTTCTCTGTGCCCCGATGCTTTTTCAGTATTGTTTCAACATCACGATCCAGGCAGCCATTGCCATTCCCCTAATGTTGGCTGGGGATGAAACCCCTCCGATTGCCTGTCTTGTGTAGAAATCCAAAGTTGCTTACCCACATTTTATATCATCACTTGCTAATGATGAGGTTGCCTTGCCACTGGAATGTTTTCCCCACTGGAATTTTACTGCATTTATCACTTGCTCATCACAACTTTAGGAACATGCCAATATATTAACCTAGGAAAGAGTGGCTAGAGAAGCCACAGAGCAGGGTTAACTACAGTCTAGTTGATAAGAACAGAGAAATTCTTGTGGTTCAACCCATCGCAGCAGGAGACCACAGAGAGGGATGGAATTGAAATCTTGTGAAAAGTCTTGTGACTCTTTCTGAAGTGTACTCCTCCTCTTCCCAAGAAGTGACTAATCCCTAAGAACTACAACCCCAAGTCACACTCTTAACTCCATCCGGTCCAGTATTGTGTCTCCACTCTCATGGGTCATGGGAAGGTATGGCTGGGTATGAAATCAAAATATGGCACTGTACTCAGGGACTTTAGACTGTTTTCTATTGAAGCCTCAATGCCCTTCATGTCCTGTGGTGCCATCTATTTTTCATAACTTTATATGAACTTTTCTCAAGACCACTTACTGTTTCCCCCTTCACTCTACCTTGAGTTAACATCTTCTATGAGGTAAAGAATTCTCAGAGGCAAGCATAGTTATGCAGAAAGATTAAATAGAATATCATTCCAAGTGGGACTTCCTGGGAATAAAAAGTGTAGAGTGTTCTTTTCTGGAATTTTTATGTCTGCCTCCAAAAATTTCTTTCTTTATTGAGCTTATTATTATAGATGGTTTTCAAGCAAATTCATAGGGGGTCCTGGAATGCATGAAAACTCATTTGCTATTATGAATTTTAAATTTCTGTAAAGGGGAGGAGTCTCTGTACATTATAGAAACAAGCAGAAATTTCATGAATTCAAAACAATGAATGTATTCATTCAACAAAATTTGAATAGCAATTTAATGCTATGTAATATATACCTCCTTTGGATTCAATTAAAAATTTCATGATTTTGGTTGACTAAATTAAGCAGTAGAAGGGTAGAGAGTATGGAGGCTTTTAGTAGGTGTTCCTATAAGAACGGAAAATAATACAGAGGAGAAAATGAAAAACAGAATGTATTTGTGGTCCACTGCAATACCTTATGAATGGATCTGCATTGAAGGACATTTTTCGGAATCCTGATAAGACCTTAAAAAAGGAAGAGATGATCTTTATTCACACAATTTAGGTTGGAATAAGTGGGGGAAACCTTTAAATTATGGATTTTGCAGCAACAAAACCCACTAAGGCAGTTTCTTAAAGCCCCAGAGAAATTACGATTTTCATCTTCAGGTTGACATTGGCTTTGAATAACAGCCGTAGAGAGTGTGAAGTTTCCTTTCTGTTCTCTCGTTCCTCCCTCCAGCCATCCAGTGTTGGAAACCTTTTCATTTCAAACACCAATTCAGAATGTTTGCCAGGGAGAAAGTTTTTACTAGGCTCACTTCTTTTTCTTTCTGATGCGGGAAGTTGGAATCAGACCTCTGGCCAACAGGAGGGCACTGATGAGTCCCTGCAATGCCCAGCACATAAAATATTTATGCTTAGAGAAAGCTAGACTTAGTAGTCAGCAGAGTGCTTTGCAGCATAGAAGCCATCCACCTTTCTAAAAGAGTAAAGCATGTTCACAAAAGCTCCTCTTTATAGATTGAAAAATAAACTGTGATATCCATAGTGGAAGGTTGCTTGATGTTCCTTTGACTGGTCCATGGCCATGAGGCATCTTAAATCACAGTCTGATTGACTGAAGATGGAAAATTTTGTTGGTTGAGTTATTCATTTAGTTACTTATTTTGTCACTATCAAAGACATCCATTTCTGGATGGGAGAGGCAAATTTTAAATAACAGACAAGAGTGTCCTTCCTAGGGAATGGGATCACACACACCCTGGCCCTCAGGGTGACCCTGGCCGCGAGTTCGGATCAGAGGTTTTTGCTTCACTGCCTCGACATCATTTGAAATTGGGGAAAGAAGACTGAGCTTTGATGTTGAAGACACTCAGAGGAAAGCAAAGGACAAGGGGAAAACTACAAGGAGTGTAACATGGCTGACCCTGGACAATGCTTGACTGGTGCTCCTGGCCCAGCCTCGTATCTGTGGCCTCTCCATCAGCAGCAAGGGGGCAGGAAGGGCTTCCTTTTAGTTGAAAGCAGAGGGTGAGCCGAGCAGGCAGTTCAGAGGGTCATTAGAAAGCATCAAAGGAGGCAGCCTCATGATGGTAATAAGACGGCTGTGAGGAAATAAAGTGGGCATTGATCTGCACTATCGAGTGTGACATTTTAACCGAAGCTAAAAGCCAAGAGCAAATCTAGCCCTCTTATTCATCTGCCTGCCTGTTTTAGTAAATTGTCTTCCCCCTCCCCCCAAGCCACTGGCCTCAGAGGTCACTTCATATTAGCTGGCTTGTTAATACTGAGGCAATCAATACTTAATCAACAAGTAATGGGATTTTGCAGTCATCCTGTATGATCTTTCAATAAAGCCCCGAATCCATCTCAACCCATTCCAAGCCTGACGAAAGGTGTGCAGTTGCAGCAGACCCTGGATTTGATGGTCTGATGCTCTTCGGCTGATCTGCATCTTATTAAGACACCAGGCAGCCACTGTCCTTCACCCCTTTGTTTCCTGATCCCCACAGAGCCCAGCGTGGCATGGAATCCAGGCCTCCAAGATTTTGCATGCATCAGTAAGAAAATTTAGATTTCTTTACTGCACGGGATTTAGGACTCTTTTGTAGCATTATATAATTTAAAAAAATGAATAAGTAAAGGCCTGGGAAGAGAAGAATAGCAGCAAAAAGAGGGGATTTTAAACAGGAGAATGGCTGTTTTAAGATATGATATTAAGTCAGGGAGTTGGAACCCCCATTTTCCCAATTATTGAACACTGGGCTGTCCAACCTCCTTAGTGAATGAGCTCACTGAATGATGAGAAGGATACACAGCTTAGCGTTCTCTCTGGACATTCAAAGGGGCTTTTGAGAGACTCATCTGGATACTGCTATTTGGAGGGAAATTGGTTGGTGACCCAGGACTTAGTTTTCAGTACTTTCTTGGTAGTTTCCATATAGCCATTTTGTCTACCTGTAATACTTCATATGTGAAGTACATATTCGAAGGGGCTCTCTGACAAGAGACAGAGAGCTGCCCAGAAGAATGCCTTGCTCTCATCTGGACTCAAGCTCCCAAAGCAGATTTCTTTTGGTGAGTTAGACCTTTGCTATTGTCTGACCTTTTCAGTTTTAGACCTAGACAGTGGATCAGGACAGTGTTTGATTCCCTGGTGACAATTAAGGCTGTCAAAAACCAGTGAGCGATGAATTAAACTAGAATGCTAACTTGTTAATATAACTGTCAAGTATGTAACTATCAGGCAACTATGTAAACAAAATTCTCAGTGGTTATCTTTTCCTGTCAGAAAAGAAGCTGCTTTATGAGAAGACTGATTGTTGATCACAATTATATCAAGGGAAATTAGGAGATGATATGAACACGTATTAGCAGTAGGACCTAGCACTGTGCTGCGTGCAGCTCCACCTTGTTCTTCATTCACAACTGTGGACTTATTATTATAGCCAACTTGAGCAGGAACACCCAGATGGACTGAGTCGGTGTGGTTCTGGGCGTAGAGGATCCACCTGAGGATTGTTGCTGACACGGCATAAAGGAGAACAGGGGCAGAAGATGGGGCTGCCTGTTTCCCAGGAGAAGCTCTGGTTCTCTTGAAGGGAAATTGGCTGGTCTCATCTCAGAAGGAGCTCAGGGCCTTGTTTTCATCAGAGACAGCTGCCATTCGCTTCAGGGGAGCTCTGGTCCTCATCTCCACTGTGAGTGTGGTATCTGGTTCCAGTATAGATTTCTTCAGCCTTTTAGTGCAGGCATGAATGTACACAGGATACTGCTGTGTGCTCCCTGCCCTTGATTGGGTCTTTCAGGTCTCTAGTGCAGAGGTAGATATTCTGCACTCTTCCTGTACTTGGCTTGTGTGTGTGAATGTTGTAATTTGGACGTCTCTTGTATTAAATCCGCTTTCTTGCAAACCACTGATGCTGGAGACCAACTGACTAATACAACAACCAAACATACTATGTATGTGAATAGCCCATCTACTACATGCATTATTTTATGAGAATCTAATAAATCTAATAAGTTTTTGTACAGATTTAGAAAGTGGTTTATGTATACCCAAGGCCATGTGCCTAACATATGGAGAGCAGAGATGTGAATCCACATAAAGCAAACCGAGAGCCATACTATAAACCACTAAGTCACATTGTGACTGCCATTTGCTAGGTATGTGACATTGTGCATGGCCCTTAAAATCTTTCCTCCTCAGGGGTGGGGATTTAGCTCAGTGGTTAGAGTGTTTGCCTTGCAAGCACGAGGCCCTAAGTTTGATCCCCTGCACAAAAAAACAAAACAAAACAAAACAAAAAAAACCCTTCAGCCTCAGTTCCTTCATCAGTAAAATGGAAATAATAATCATACCTAGGGCTGAGGATTAGATGAATTGCACATTTAATGCCCTATATATAGGCTTTGGTTTAAATACTTTCTAAACATCAGTTACTGTTGTAGAGTCATTACAGTATTTTCATACCTGTATCAGCTTGATGAATTATCTTTTCTCTTCGACTTCTTGGATAAGCTCTGCCAACATTTCCTCCAAAATACTACATTGTTTAAGTCAAAGCCTAACCTATTGGTCTCCTAAATGATACACCCTTTCTTTAATGATATTTATAACCTCAGTCATGTAATAAGATATTTTGGGAGGCATAGATTTTATCTTTTTGATGATTGTTTATTTCTTGGAAGTCAATATTGAGTTCCAGATAGCCTAGTGGAAGCTGTGAGTAGTAAGGTACTATGTAAAAAATTTTATGATTTTGCCCTCACATTGCTATGATTGTATATTGGTTAGAATTCTCCAGAGAAAACAAACCCAGCAAGATATATAAGGATATCTGAGAATATTTATTGGAGGGGTTGATTCCAGCAAGTATGGAGGCTGAGAAAGCCACAGTATGCCATCTCTTTTCCTAGAGACCTAGGAAAACTGGTGGTATAATTCAATCTGAGTCCAAAGATCTGTGAACTTGAAGGACTGTGAGCATAAGACCTCAAGTCTAAAGGCCCGAGAAGCCAGGGCTATGTCTGAAGGCAGGAGATGGTGTATGTCGCCACTCCAGAAAAAAGAGTGAATTCGCCCTTTTCTCATCTTTCAATTCATTCAGATGTTCAAGGGATAGGGTAGTGCTTACCACATTAGTGACTGTGATTTCCTTTACTTAGTCTACTTATTTAAAGGCCAACAACCTCTTTGCAAAACACCCTTCATAAATACACATAAATATTTTACTAGCTCTCTGGGCATTGCTTAGTTCACTCACATTGATATGAACTAACCCTTACCATCAGCTTTTGGCTTCATTGATTTTTCTCTTGAAAGCAGACTTTGTTAAGAAGAACAGAACATTCTGGTATATTTTCAGATGGTTCCTTTCCCACTTCTCTTGCCTGAATTCCAGATTCCACCATCATTGATTTTTGGCTCTAATTTGATTATTTCTTTTCTTTGGCTTATTTGGATTTAATTTGATTAATTAGGATTTATATTTTTAAATTCTTGGTCTGATAATTCCAACATTCCTGCCGTATATGACCTTGCTTATAATGCTTGTTCAGTCTCTTCAAATTAAGTTTTTACCTTTTAGTATGCCTTGTAATTTCATTGTGGAAAGGCAGACTTGCACTAGGTCAAAGGAACTGTCCTAAGTAGGCTCTTAGTTTTGAAGTGGTAAGGTGTATGGAGAGCAGATGTGTTCTACAGAGGTGTGAGTAAGTCCAGCCTTTTGTTGAGTCTGTGCCCATTGACTTGGAACTTCACTGGCTCTTCCTAACAGGACAAAACGAATGGAGAAAAACTGAGCTAGGAAAACTCCCCTTCCTTCAAGTCATTCAGGCACTGATAAAGTCCCAGCAAAGTCAGGCCCGATAAAATTTTTCTTGAAGTCAGACCTCTTAGGAAGGACAGAATGCCCTGGAGTATTTCCAGACAGTTCCTTTCCCTCTTCTGCTTCTAGAAGCACTAGAGAATGTTTCTCTGGTATCCACAGTAAGGACCTAGCAGAGCTTTTAGAGTGAAACACATAGACATGTAGAGGTCGCCCTATTACTGGCCATTTCTTAGGTCTGTTTGTTGGTTTGTTTTGTAATACCTTCCAATAGATGATTTCTTATTGTAATATGAATGCTTAACATGGAAACTATTCTTTTTACAAGGTTCTAAATGCATAATCTAATATTTTTAACTCTAGACACAATGTTGTCCAGCAGATGTCTGGAATTCATTCCTCTTACATAAGGGAAAACTGAAACTTCATAGTCATCGAATGGTAACTCCTGTTTCACAGTTTACCACAAGCCTCCCAAATCAACATTTTCCCCTTTGTTTCTATGAGTTTGATTATTTTAGATACCTCATTGTATGAGTCAGCTTTCTCATCACTGAGACAGAAACCCGACATCATAATTTAAAAGATACATTTATTTTGGTTCACAGTTTCAGTGGTTTTAGTCTGTGGCTGGTGGGCTCCAAGGCAGAAACAGCATGGTGAAAGTGGATGGTAGAGGAAAAATGCTCACCCCATGGCAGCCAAGAAGCAGAAAGAGAGGGGAGGCGTTAGGGACAGAATATACGCTTTCATGCATGCCCCAGTGGCCTTCCCCTTGCAGCCAGACCCCACTTCCTAAAAGCATGCTCGGCTATGCACTCATCAATGGACTAATCCAGTAATGAGTACAGTGCCCCCTGTTATCCTGTCATTTCCCAGACACATGAGACTTTTGAGGGCACATCTGAGATCAGCGATGACAACCTTTTAGAACTTTTGGTGATACCAACAGCCCACTGCAGCTTGCGTGTCATAGATTTGCCACCACCGTTTTAGGTCTAAGCTGTAATATCCATAACGAGAGGAATCCTAGTACTTGTCCTCTTACAGTTTTAACTTCAGAGTTGACCACCATGAGCCTGGAGACAAGTCGTCAGTTACTCTTTAGGGTTTGCTCCCCTGGTATTGTTACATGTGGAGGCTTCTGCTCTATTAAATTGCAGTTTTTCCATCCATTTATCTAACTCTACAATTTTGGAGGCAGGAGTGCACCTCGAGACCTCATTTCTCTGTTTCAAATTGTTCAGCTTTTTACTTATGTCAGGATGCACAGCAACTTCTAAGGATGTGCCAGACTGGAAACTGGAAGTTCAAAAATAGCACTTTTACTGTATGATTTTAGAATTGCTATAAAACACATGATTAGCTTGTTTATTAGCTTACTTTACAGATGAAGAAACAGACTTTGTACAAAATTATGCATCCATGTACCTGAGACAATGATTTTTCAGGATTACCTATCTGATAGCCATGGAAGGAGAAAAGGAATGTTTTTGTCATTTCTCATTCTAGTTTCAGTATTGGTGTTTCACGTTGAGCTCCACTGTGCATGGAACTAGAGATACGATGAAAGCCCAGGGATTCAATGACAGTCTGTGGCCCCTTTCCTCAACACCAATGTCGGCACCATTCTTTTTCTCTTCTGCCCAATTTCACAGCACTGTGATAGTCTTCTAATTCCCTGATCACTTTCTAGCCTGCCTCTTGGTACTTTTCCTTATAGTAAACTGTTTCTTCTTTCAAACCCTGACCTGCCTATCACTTCTTGATGTCAATATCAGTGAAATCCAAAGATTTGACACATATAACTCTAGGGAGCTGGTGATTTTAGAATCATCCATCTCTTGGAACCTCTGAATACTTTCAAAACAGTACACCAGAGGCCAGGGACTACTCTGTTTTTCAATAGAAAAGTAAGGCGTATCTCTCATTCTTCTAAGAAAAGTACCAAATCACCATCCAACTACATCATCCATGCCTCTCCTCTTCTCCAAGAAGACCCCATGAGCATTAACAAGTTAGTCCCTCTGGTCACTAACTTAAAAAGATTACTCAAGGAAAGGAAATAAGGGCAAGTCCCAAGATGATGCGATTGCGGAGAAAAGAGACCCTAAAACCAATACATTTAGCTTGATTTCTTTTGGTCTGTAGTCTAGAGGCCATCAGTGACTTTTCTGGCTTTTCAACAACTTACAAGAAAGGTGATTCTTAGTTTTCCAGACACCTGTCCAGATCTATCTTCATCTTTCACCTGCTCTGGTTAGAGAAAGCTGATAGGTGGGCTGCTTCAGTGTACTTCTTACCTCTGCGGTTTATGTGTGGCTAAGGAGACCAACAGAATATCTGCAGGCAAAACAAGTTAGAGTGCATTTGCTAGGTGTGGGGCACATGCCTGTAATCCCTCTCAATACTCGAGAGCTGAGGCAGGAGGATTACAGCAAGTACAAAGCCACCCTGGGCTACATAGTGAGTTCAAAGCCAAGTAGGATGATAGAGCAAGACAATCTCAAAAATAGAAAGAAAAAAAAAAATAGAAGGTAGATTTATTCTTTCAGATCCCTCCCTCCTGGGACATTGTGGGTTGATGTATTTCTGTCCTGAAGTCTATAACTCCTGCCAATCTAGGGCCGGACTGACTGGGTTTTGTAACCATTATTTCTCTTTGTCCATTCAGACTTGGGAGTGTAATAGCTCACAACCATTGCCAGCCCCAAAGTGCTACAAGAAACCCATAAATTTTCCATATCCTGCCTTTTGAATTGTCTCCTACATTAAGATTTTACACATTATTCTATTTGAGTACGCTCACACTGACCCTGAGAGCTACCATGTTTAACAACACAGTGCTGAGAGGGAAGAACCGCCTAAAGATTCTAATTAAAACGCAAATTTTGTAGGCCTTTCTGAAATTAAAAAAATGCTGTACTCTTTTGTAGACTACCTTCAAACTTGACAGAACTCTCCGAAGTAAGCTGAGTGGAATGTATGTTTATATTTTGGAAGGGGATGGTGGTAAACTTTGAAATTAGGATGAGCATCAGATGTGAAAATAAATGAAGCTATGAATGGCATACTTCTCTAGTGATTATGATAAAGCCCCAACTCTTAATTTGGATAAATTGCTAACAACCCAACTTAGCACACCCATTTGCGGTAATCATTATTTTGCTGACTTGGCTCTATGTCTGGATTGCATTTCAATAGTGAATGCAAAGCCTATAAGCATTTAAGGCTTTTTTTTTTTTCTAAACATCTTCCTACTCACAGGGAACCTAAATCCAGAATCAGAATGTCCCATTGCCTATTTGAACATTAAGAATGTTCCAAGTATGGCTTAATTCTTAAATGCTGTCAAATAGCTTTTGAACCAGTCACTCAAGCTGCTTATAACTGCAAACATGTATGAAAAAAGGATGGAGATCAAGAAATGGGTGAAGGGGGAGGGAGAGAGGGAAAGGGGATGAAGAAAAGGAATTAAAATGCATTAAGCTCACGTACCAACTTCCCACAAGGAATGTAAACATGTACTACACACATGTACTGAACTAAAAAAAATATTCAAAAGAGTTTGTTTCAAAACTGAAGCTATTAATCAACTGCCTTCTTAATACAGTAAATCATACTCAGTCAGAATGCGTAACCCCTCTATGGACTCAGTTCCCGCTTCAGTACCAGGAATGTAAGAGTCCAGTGGAACCACCACCTAAATGTCTGAGGATCGAGTGAACAGAAGGTTGCGGTGTTATGATTCTTCTCCTCCCGCATTGTGAGTTAGGCTATTCCATCATTAAATAAAGAAAGAAGCCTCAGTCTGGGAGGTCTAATCTTGGATCTTTTACTATCCTGCTGGACTGTTTTTGAGCCAGTCACTTAAACTATCTGAACTTCTGTTTCCTTACCTATAAAAGTTATTTTCCATGCTGAAGTGGTTTGGTCAGGCCCCTTTAAATGTATCCTCTCTCTCTAGAATGTTGCCTGGAGTCTACCAGACTGTGCTTTTGCATCCCTAGATGTCTCAAGGTGGTTGGGAGAAAGAGCTATGCATTCTGAGTATGGACACTCAGTCCCCCAAACACAATGATGCCCACCTCTGATCTCCAGAAACCAAATTCATCTGCTGGCTTAATATCAGTTTGACCTTTCAAGTCCTTGTCTACGTTCCAGGCTAACTTTGATTTCATTTTCAGCTGAGTTGTCTATTTTTCTTTGATATGATAGTTTATAAAGCAAACTTGAAGGGATTGTGAAATTGGCCTGGACAGTGTTATTTTAGTGGGGGCCTTGAACTTCAACGGAAGAAGGCCAATCATACATTCTGCATGTATCTCGCCAGAGATGACAGTCCACAGCGAATGCCTCAGCGCCTGCATTCCAAAGACACCTTTCATTGAGAGTGGCTCTGATGGAGAGAAGGGCAAGGAAAGGGAAATGAACATCCAGCAAGGCTGAGAGTGTCGGGAGTTGTGTCCAGTACCAAGCATGTCCTGATTAAATATTTCATGCTTTCCCCAGTCAGACACCACCTACCTATCAGCTGTTCTTTTCAGCAGGAATGGATTCACCTTGACTGGAGGATGTATTAGCTACATGGAAAGTTTGTTTTCAACTGCTGTGTAATCCACCTCCCTCTCTCCCCTCCCTCCTTTTCTCCCCTCACTCCCTTTGTCTTTCTTCACCTCTCCTTCCCACCCCATCCCTATCTTATATTGGAGACACAGACTTTACCCATTAGGACCAGGATGAAAATATTTTCTCTCCTTCCAATCCCAATATCCATAATCTCAATCCTTAGGTTGAAGGTGGCTACAAACCGATTCCCTAGCTGTGAGACCTTCTGGCACTCGCCATGAGCCTGGCAGGACAAAAGACACTAATGCCATCATTCTTTTGGTTAGCATTTACGTTGTGTATCTTTCCTCCCTTATCCCTTACCTTATAATACAGATTAGTTTAGAAGATCTCTTTCAAGTAATATATCACTTCACCTCTTCAAACAATCTGATAATTCTTGTATTTTAATTTAATTTATGTACTTACTGTGCATTTTCCCCTTTCATTGCATTTACTGTGATTACTGATACATTTTGGGTTATATCTACAATCACACATCATATTTACATTTACCAACCTTTTCTTCTTTTTCCATTTCAACCTTCTGTTAGATTGAAGGAATAGTTCATATTCATCTCCAATCCTCACCTTATATACTTTTTCTCTGATGATCTGGAATATATGCATTGAATTTTAATTTATATCTAATGAGTGCCATTACTTTTAAATATATTTATATGATTAAAATTTTAAACAGAGCAACTCTAGTCCTTTTCTACTTTTGTCCTAAATATTAAAATAATTTCAGTACAATTTAGCATTAAGCATCCCACTCTTCTTGAATTCATTGTCTTGATTCATAAATGTCCTAAAATAAAGCCAAAAAGTTTATATAATACACTGGTGCCCCAGTTCGTGGACTCAGTTCTCCCTACGATTCTTGTTGTTGCAAACTGAACCGGGCAAGAATGGACTCCAGTTCCCTATAAGGTGAACACTGAACCTAACCACTGAATTTTTTTTTTTTCCTAACCACTGAATTTGATTAGATTCTCATCCAACTTGGTTTGGGACCCAAATCATGGAAAGAATCAAGTTCGTAAACCGAGGTACCTCTGTGGTACAAAGATAATTAATATAAACTTAAATTATTTGGTAACTTCAATCAGTGTCTGTGTTGTTCACAGTGTAGTTTGTCCCCTAAACTTTTCTTAGGTTTTATTTAATTTATATGTATATTTTAAAATTTTTTTCGCAGAAGCATATGTTCAGTCATTTTTTTAAAGAGCTCATTTAAGGAAAAAAAGTCATTGTATGTCTAAAAATGTATTCATTTTGTCCTTATTTTCAAAAGAAAGTATAGTGACACATAAAGTTCTAGGGTTAAAATTAATTCCTTGCTGGGCTCATAATGTTACTGGTAAAATACTATTGTCAAAAACAAATCAACAGCACACACAAATAAGCAACGAAGGCCT
Source organism: Hystrix cristata (assembly GCA_004026905.1). NCBI lineage: Eukaryota > Metazoa > Chordata > Mammalia > Rodentia > Hystricidae > Hystrix > Hystrix cristata. Next base: position 8,098 of record PVJO010000530.1, on the reverse strand, counting down.
GTCATCTTCTCTGGGTAGCGTGCCTTATCCTTATGAAAGCTTTTAAGATTATTTACCTATTATATTAGAAGATGTATGTTAATTCACAAAATTATGATTCTGCATGAAATGAGCATGATCTTTTTAAAAATTAATGTTAGCAGTATTTGTTTAAAAACCTTAATTGAAAAAAATTCCAATGAGCAAAGAAAAACAAAATACTTTATAATCATAAAAATTCACTGGTATATGTTTTTAACTGTGTGTTGGTAAAATATTTCCAATTTTAGAAGAAATCACTTATAGCACATGTTTTGCCAGCTTCAGAGGAGAAATACCTAGGCTCTAGCTAGAGGTAGTTGCTTGAAATGTCAAGAAAATTCACAGAAATATCAGGCTTCATTTTCCTAATAATCTGTGAACTTCTTATGGACACAAAGGATAATACTATATTTATTTTATATTTTGAGAAAACAAATGGGTGGCATAATGATTAAATAATGAATGGTTAAATATATAAAAATAATGAGTAAACAAATGCATGACCACTCACACACACAAGCAAAGGGCTACAAAGTACTCCCTGCCTTTCACCCTCCCATTCTCTCAATCCTGTAATTGGAGGTATTGATGCTCCTAACTGTTCCTCTTAATGTTTATCAATGTCTTAAAATAGTGCCAAAGTACAGAATAGCAGAATTTAGAGCATTTTATTGTATGAAAAATGCCGGTATTGCTAGCTCTCAGATTTCTTTTGGGTCTTGGAATTATTCAGAGAATCAGTTTTTGAGAAGAAGCAATTTTAAATTTTATCTGGATCTATTTTTCCTTATACAGTGACCATAAAAAGAGTGTTTATGTGTTCGCACATGCTTTGTACACATGTACACCCTATTATTTAAAATGATCCTAATGCAGCTTGCTATTGGCATAAAACCAGGTGTGCATAATGATGAAAGAGAACAAGGAGTTTACAAGTAAACGTGAGCATCTACAGCCAACTAGTTTGCAATAAGGGTACTAAGAACATTGAGTCTCTTCAATGAGTGTTGCTAGGATACTGGATGTCCACCTGCAGAAGAATGAACCTAGACCCCTATCTCTCACCGTAACAAAATTCAACTCAAAATAGGTTAAATATTTGCACATAAGACTTGAAACTATAAAACTGCTAGAAGAAAATGGGGGAAATACCTCAGCACATTGCAATGAACAAAGAATATTTTTGGAGACGACCTTATAAGTACAGGAAACAGAAGTGAAAATAGACAAATCATATTACATCAAGCTACAGAGCTTTTCCACAGCAAAGAAAATAATAAACAGAATAAAGAGACAGTCTACATAATGGGAAATTATGTTGGCAAACTATGCAACTGGAAAGAGGTTATCTCAAGAATTTATGAGGAACACAAAAAACTCAATAGTAATAAGTCAAATAATCCAGTTAAATGGAAATAGAACTAAGCAGATATTTCTCAAAAGAAGTCATAAAAATGGTCAACAGGTACTTGATAAATGGTCAATATCTCTAATCATAGGGAAACGCAAATCAAAACCACAGTGAAATATCACATTGCTCCAGGTAGAATGGTTATTAGCCAAAAGGCAAGTGCTGGTGAGAATGTTGGAAAAGGGAACCGTTGAACACTATTGGTGGGAATATAAATTATGACAGCTATTATGAAAAACACGATGAAGTCTCCTCGAAAAATTAAAAATAATACCACTATATGATACTGCAATCCTACTACTGCATATATGCAAAGGAAATGAAACCAGTGTGTTGTAGAGACACACACACTCCTGTGTATACTACGACACTATTTACAACAGCCAAGAGAAGGAATTAATTGATGAATAGATAAAGAAGTGTGTATACATATAAAATGCAATACTGTTCAGTCATTAGAAGATCGAAATCCTGTCGCTTGTAACAGCATGGGTGGAAATGGAGAACACTATTTTAAGTAAAAATAGCCAGGCACAGATAAACAAATACTGAATGATCTCAGTCATAAGTAGAATCTAAAAAAGTTGATCTCACAGGAATTGAGAGTAGAATAGCAGTTATCGGCGGCTGGGTAAATAGGGAGGAGAGTGGCCAGAGAAATGTTGGTTGATGGATACTTACAGTTAGATAAGAGAAACAAGCGCTAGTATTTTTGCATTACACAGTACAATATTATAGATAATGGCAATGTACTGCGTATTTCAAATAAACTACAAGAGAGGATTTTAAATATTTTTATCGCAAAGAATGATACATGTTTGAGAAGATAAATCTGTTTACCTTCATTTGAACACTACACAATGTGTACATGTATCAAAGCATCACTCGATATTCCATAAATATGTACAATTTTATATGTCAGTACAAAAATTACCAAAACACAAGCTGCACGGCATTCAAACACAACCTAGACACAGGAAACCTATTCTTTTCTGACAAACAGTTATGGCAAAGAGGGTCAGTATTTTTGTGTCAGGGACCAACATACTATGATTTAAAGATGCAACATTAGACGACCTTAAAATCTGGCTTGAGTCTATCAAATCTCCAACAGTAGACACCTTGTCTCTTGTCCAGGCAATGCACCTCCACAGCCAGCCATGCTATCTGTAACTAAGAGCATCAGGTAATAGATTATGCAGAGCATTTGAGAAATAACCTCTAGTCCTGGAAAATAATATAGTGCTCATCCTCAGTAGATGGTTGACTAGTAATGGCTAGCACATTATATTTTGAAAGTTATTATTCACAGTGAAACAGTCAAATTTAATTTCTATCCATTACAAATTTCTAAGTAGCCATAAATCTTAGAACTGCAAAGAATCTTAAGGAAGCATATCATTCAGTATCTCATATTCATGTAGGCAAAATATTATTCTTTATTTTTACTAATATAATACTGTTTCCAGGCACTGTGCTAGACTCTTGAAAATAAAACAAAAACTCTACCTGTTAGCAACTGCTATAGTTTAGATCTTAAATGTCCCCCAAAGGCCCATGTTTTGAGAGCTTGGTCTTCAACTCAGAGTGCTGCTGGGAGGTAGTGAAACCTGTAAGAGACGAGGCCTCATGGAAGGAAGTTAGTCATTAAGGGTGTCCCTTGGAGGTGGCTATTGGGATCATCGGTGCTTCATCTCTTTCTCTGCTTGCCACAGAGAGAGCAGGTCTCCTCTGCCACATGATCCTGCCCTGTCATGTTGAGAGGACACAGGCCCAGAGCAACAAACAGGTTCACGTGAACAGGGGCTGAACCTCTGAAACCGGACTGAAAGAAAATGTTTTTGCTTTTAAATTGACCATCTTACATATTTTATCACAATAACAAAAAGCTAATGCAGTAACCTTATGTTAGGTTTTTACAGATAAAGACTCTGAGATACCTCAGGTAATGTGCTGGTCTTGCTCACAGATGTACAGCCAGTCAGTGACGGAGAGCTATTTTGAGTGGATGTGTCCTGCAGATAAAAGGCTCATACCTTTCTGTTCAAAGAAAACACCACATATATTAACTGACACTAATGTAATGAGATTTTTAAACTGTGTTCTAGTGTATTAAAACAAATCTAGTTCTGGTATTTTTTTTTTTGTAAAAGAAATAATTATTCATTTAAATAGTCCTCATTCTGTCCCAGATACATTCTTGCCTTTTTATATTTATTATACAATTTATTTCTTATCCTAACTCAGAAGAATGGGTTATTAAACCCATTTCACAGAGGAAAAATAACTAAGACATTAAGTTCATCAGTTCAAAAGTAACTGAGTTTAAAACTGGTAAAAGAGGCCTAACATCTTAGCTCGTCAACACTTTGCTATTTGACCTCTCAGGAGAGTGATGATTTTGTTAAAAAGCCAAGTAGTGTATGCTGGGAGACTGATTATTTATGTTACAAGGCCAAGAATATCATGAATTAAAAATAAGCCTCATTCTTTTTGCTATATTTTCCTAATTTAAAAAAGTCTTGAAAAATCTATGTATTTAAATTCATGTTAATTACAAGACATTTCTTCTCTATGACAGATAAAGGGCTGTACTTGAGTGCACTGAGACCAGTTCATGAAAATGGGTACTTTTTATATTTAGAATTCTGAGACTCTCACCTGCATGTCATCTATTTCTTTTGTTTTATTTTTCGTTGTTAGTCATGTATTTCTTGTCAAGTGCGTAGCTTTCTGAGTACATTACCATGTATCTAGGGACTTGCATGGCCCATTTGCTGGGAACCAACACAGATAATTCTCCATAAAGCAGCCTTGGTCAAAGGTCTTCCACTTTTTAAAGCTTAATTTTCACTGGACTAAATGCATCTGAAAACAGAGATATGCTATTTGTTCTACATTTTAAAATATATGTATTTTACTACTTTTTCTCTTATAAGGGATCTATTTTTCCTCCGCAAAATAGTAATATTCTTTTTTTTGGGGGGGTGACAGGGATCGAACTCAGGGCCCTGCCCTGAAAGATAGTAATTCTTACTTCATTTTTCCGTACTTTGGAATAGTTCCATTAAGAAAGACATGAGTCCTTAAATCTACAGTAAAATAGAAGCATTCACTAAGGAACATTTGTTCCTACCTCTTGTATTCATGTTTCATGAAAATGAGCTTCACATTTCCAACTGCCTACTTCCTGCAACTCTCAAAAGAAAAAAACAAAAAAAAAGGACATATATGAACATAACATCAAATAATCATGGTTTTAATTCTGATAAAATTAATAATAACATATTTGTCCCTGTAGTTGTAGATTAAAAACAGAAATGTATTGCTAACTTCTCAAACAATAAATTCCTTCAGAGTGGCAACCCAATCCCATGTGTTTTTACATCCTACATGATATCGTGTTTAATACATGGCAGGAAGTTGTGCTCTTTGGCTGATTTGTTGGATGTATTACCATTAAAAATATGTCATTAAGTTGAAGAGCAAATACTTGCTCTTAGCTTGTCCACAATATTTCAGTGGTAGCAACACCAGAGGTCATGGTCTTTAATTCCTGCTTATGCTTAAAACTCATCACAAATAAACATTCAGGCTCTGAGACTACAATTACCAGCTAGTATGTTCTATCTCAATAGTCAGACCATTGTATGCGTAGAAAAATATTGTGTTTCCTAGGCTATCCCACTGGAATATGCCAGACAAAACTCTTAAAAGTTTTATATACAAATAATCAGTTTTATATATCAAGATTAGGGAACATATACAACCCCAAACAAGCTTTTGAGTCTCACTACGAAGTATGCAGTGGTACTATGAAAGTAAAAGAGTACTGTACGGGCGAAGCACAAAAGTAGGGAAAGCCCTTGCGGCAGAGACAGCCTCCGGTAAGTATGAGCCCCTTTTTTCCAGTCAGTTCTTCAGATTTGTTTTCATTGTTGTTAGGGCCAAACAACTTCTATTGGATGGCTGTCTTACAGCTAACAACTTTAAAAATGTAGAGGAGATACAAAAAGAGCAATAACTCCAAGGTACTGTAGGTCAGCAAAACATGTGGATTTAGGAGGGAACTGACACCACGAAAAAGAAGATTGGATTCGTCCATTTTCTGTAACATTTACACTGAGGGCAAGCCACAATTGACATGTAAAAGCGTTTAAAATAAGACAGTTAAAACTCAGCCAGAAGACCCATGTGAATTCTGCCGTAAAGGAACTGAGGAAAAAATTTCAGTCAGATGCAACAACTAGATAGCGAGAGTTCTTTACAAAAAGGAGAGAGACAGAGAAGGAACTCTCATTTCTGGGCATCAGCTTGGTCCCAATCTCTGGCTTTACTCTGATCCATATACATGGGCAGCATAGATTATAACTAAAAATAAAAGTGCCGAACCGGGACTTGACTGGCAGCCTACGAAACAGTTTTTAGGTTGAGTCTGACCAATGTAATTTCCTCCTAAAACAACAAAAGAAAATTATCTCTCCAGAGAAATATAATGGAATTCAAGGTCTGTGCAAAAAATATTTGCTATGTTCAAAATATACTTCAAAATTACTTGTACAAAGAAAGAGGAAAATGTTATCTATTCTTGAAGAGAGAAGCTAATCAATAGACACCAACCATTCGATGACTGGGGTGTTGGAATAAACAGGTGATTATGGATACGCACAATGATACAAGAACAATATACTTGCAATTAATTAATAAAAGATAAAATTTCTCAGCAGAGATATAAATAATTTTCAAAAGTTACCAATTGGAAATACTAGAACTGAAAACCTACATTACGAAATAAAAATTTAACTGGATGAGTTTAACAGACTGGAGATAATTTAAGAAAATCAATGAATTTATCACTGAACCCTAAATAAAGATATTTTTAATCCAAAGAACAGAGAGGATAAAAGATGCAGCATATAAGCCTTATTACAAGGACAATGTATTTCAAATGCAAAAGATCAAACATACATGTAATTAGAGTCTGAAGAGAGAAAGGAAGTGCTAGACAAACATTTGAAAAAATAATTCCAAATTCCAAAGTTTGGCCAAAGACATAAATTTACACAATCAAGAAGCACAGAAACCCCCAAAATACAACTACAAAGAAAACTACGCATATTCCATCATAATGAAACTACTAAACACTAAAGATAAAGAGACGATGCCAGATTTTCAGCTGGCTATATTGTTCCTGGAAATAAAGGCCGCATTTCTTGGTCTCCTTTATAAACAACTGTTGCCGTGTGACTAAATGTCGATCAGTCCTGTGTAGGAAAAATGAAGACTGTAACTCCCAGGACGGGTCTTTTTAAGAAGGAGATGTGCTCCTTCTCCCCGCTTTTGCCTTCCTGTTGACTTGAGTGTGACGTGGTGGCAAGTATCTGTTCATGTTTGGAGTATGAACCGGAACAACACCTTGGAGGTGGCAGAGTTAGAACTGAGAGGAAACCTGGTACTTCCAAGGTACAGAGCACCTGTTCTGGATAACCTCCCTCTTAGTTCATGTCCTGCCATTGTAACAGGATACATGAGGATGAGAAATGTATAAAAACCAGAAATTTACTTCTCACAGTTCTGGGGGTTGAGAAGTCCAAGTTCGAGGTTTTGGCCGTTTGGAGCCTGGTGTCTCTGCTTTCGAGATCGTACCCGGAGCACCACATCTCCCAGAGGACAGTGACGCTGTGGCAAAAGCAGGCTGAGAGCAACTGCCTCCATCCAGCACCTTTATAAGGGGGAGCACCTACAACCCAACACCTGTTCAGAGGTTTCGGCCCTTAGACAATCACATTAGCAATACTCAAAATCTGGAGAGAACACATTCCAACAATAGCTAACTCTTGGGTCCGCGGTCTTACGTCAATCTCAGAATGCTGCGTGGCACACAGATATACTGATGTAAACATTTTATCTTTTGCTTTCGATTTTCTGATCATACAACTAAAGCTGTTTCTATACTAATACACCTAAACACATCTCGTACCAATTTCAGGACACACTTAAAGCAAAAAGCAATACATAAATACCTGAGAAGTCTGGCAAAGAGATAATTAGATTTTTTAAAATTCTCCTTTAATAAGGTTATTAGCGGAATCAAAGTGCTATTCTCTCTGGTATTTTTCCTAAGCTTAATGTAAGTAATGTTGTGTTAAAAGGCTTCGAGGAGTTTTCAATCAATCAACTTCAAAAAACAAAAGAAAGTCATAAACATAATTGAAGGAGCCTATTGATATTTTTCATTTTCTTCCCATCCAGGTTTTGTTACACATTAAAGAGAGTGTCTATTCATTGCTTCTCATGAGTTCTCATCCGACGTCTCCCTCAGGCCTTGGCTTACTGTGAGGCTTTCCTAGGTCTGTTTTGCTTCTGACTAGACGAGCAAGGCTCCATGGCACCGGCATGCAGGAAACATAGCTTGGTTTTCCCACCTCGCGTTGGGGTAGAAGTGTGATCTCCCCCAGCGGTGTGGATCATCTCCGTTCTTTTACGTGCTTTATGAACTGAGCTCCTCCTCATCCTCACGGATGAGAATTTCAGACTCTGCCACCGACTCTCCCTGGGTGGAGACAGTTACTATTTTTGGTGTCACCGTGTGCAGAAGAGCAGGTACTTATTGCGCACATTTTCACCATAGGCTGTTGAGTATAAAATGGCCCATATTTTTCCTAG